>JASCZW010006469.1:45625-140089 GCA_034211315.2 Aedes japonicus | reverse complement strand
CAGTGACGAGGACCACTAGAATGCTAATGAACAAAATATAGAAAAACATTAACCCCGATCAATCGGAAGAAAACTTACTTTTAAGAAAAAAGGTAATAGTGACCCCGATTTCCCAGTCTGCATATATAACTTTAACCTACATTCATAAAAGATAACGAAATAACAGAACATGAAACTATAAATTAGAAAAAATTAGTAATCTCCATCTAGTTCCGGCTACCTTTGCTTATCTTCGACAGATACGCGTATTTCTTCTACAGTGTACGAACTTCGTTCAGTGTCTCGTACTAATAACTTGAGTCGGAGTTATTAGTACGAGACACTGAAGAAGTCTGCACATTGTAGACGGGCAATACGCGTATCTGTCGAAGATAAGCAAAGGTAGTTGGAATTAAATGGAGATTACTGATTTTTTCTTCTAATTTATGGTTACAAGTATTCCACTTCAAACAGCTCAAACCCTCTAGGATTCAGAACATGAAAGCCATTTATATGTAAGACAACCCAGCTGAAGGGACCTGATAATGAACAGTGGTGTAAGTGAAGCCAACTCAGGAGACACCATCACAAATTAAAATATGATTCGCTGTATGCATACGCTTGTCAAAATGGTTCTTGGGGCGAACTGCAGTACTACTAGTTGTCAACACATAGACTACATCAAAGGTCTGAATGTCATCCCTAAGAATTATGAATAAGTAATCATCATGACTTCCTAAAAATCATCCACCACTGAATACGACCTAGGGATAACACTGTTCTGGGGTTATCAAATTAAACGTCACTTTGTCCCGCGAGTTTCCTCGCCAGGCCAACATTAGAAATTATTGAACAAATATCATGCTGACGTCTAGAATGGGCAGTGATTTGCTTCATGCACGACTGCACAACAAAACATCATCGCGGGAAATCGAAACTGAAATTTAAAAAAAAAATACTAAGGTCCAATACTAAATACTTCAACTAGTGCTCAAGCAGCCAACATAGGCTAGGTATTGGTCATAGTATAGGTACCGTTGGGAAAGAGTCTAGTCTTGACAACCAAGCTGTCACGCAGCTCCAGCTAGATACCCTCAAAAAAAACCTCACAGAACCAATTAAATTTAATTATAATAACAATTGGGATTGTTAAGCGTCTATGAATGTTTGAAAAATTAAGGCTTATATTTTTTTTAAATATTTAGTGATGATTTAACTAAATCATGTGGGTGATCCTGGTTTATTACCAAAAACTTTAAAAGCTACTTAATGATTAATTCTGACAATTTTTATGATTTCATACCTTAAATAACCGTTATGTTACCTGTATAGTACATTTTATCACTTGAGTGATCTCAGGTATAGATGTGTATGAAATACATTATTTCTACCCATATTATTTACTATATGCAGCCAGATATCATAATAACAGTGATGATCAGTTGTGATATGAGCTTATTACAATCGAAAAAAATAGTAGAAGTATCAGAATAAAATGTTGTGCGCGTATCTCATAATCCCCGTAGAGCCACAAGAATATACGTAAAAAATATCAACAGCTATGATGAAAAAATACATTCCTGGGGGTATGACCATAAGTTGGATGAAACTTTGCAAATTAGTTTGTCATGCCTTGGAAATTTGACACTCTTATGGAATCCATACCACTTATAAGAGGCGTTCAGATTGAAACGAAGCAAATTGTAATCAGATTTTCAAAACCCAGTACCGTCAACAAGTCATCAGGCACCTTCACCCGCACTGACAAAACTACCCATGCAGCATCAATCATAGTAACCCATGAGTCAACAGAACACATTTGACGGTTATCAGTCGAACTCTAAACGTGATGGCAAAACAGTGAAACAACTAGCGTTCAGAAGTGTGCGCGTTCAAGGAATGGCACCCTACCGCGTCGAAAACGTGTGGCATTGTATGGACGCCGGAGATCTACAAAGAAAGCCTGCTTCCGGACAGCCGACGACCCTGAGCGACAAGAAGCTCCAAAGGATGCGGAAGAGGAAGACCGAGGGAAAAGTGGCTACATCGCTGCGAGCGCTTGGTCGGTAGGTCGGTTCATCCGGCCAAACAGTGAAAAAGAACCTGGCGAACATGAACATACATGCCAGGAAGCGAAAGTCACGTCCACAGGTTTCGGAGCTGCAGGCAATGACACAGCGGCAGCGACTGAATAAGCTGGTCAACTCGATTTTCCCAGCGTATTGCGTCGTGTCGGTGGTGATGAACGACGAGACCCCTTTCGGCTCATTTCATACATCAAGTTCCCCAACAAGGTGCTGCTGTGGCTGACAATCAGCGAGAAGGGGATGTCAAAGCCGCCCAACGACCCCCAGATGCGTCCAGCCTTGGTAAAAACATCAGACCGTTCTACACGACAGCCGAACTTGACTGCAAACACACCACCATGTGGCTGTGCTCCACCACTTCAGTGTCGTACTTATAGATGAACCCGCAACGCATAGGATACCACACGAGTGTACACGCTCGTATATTGCTTCTGACACCGTGTTTGATTTTTGGAAAAATACACGAGCCGAGTGGATACGATCACAAAGAAAGCTCTCAACATACACCCAGTAGCTGACACAGGTTATCACGGATAGAGCAATGCTCGTCGGATGATTCTAAAAATGTGATAATTGGCTTATTGGTTTGTTTTCTTGGCTGTTGGGTGACGGGCGCATAAGTTGATTGAGTGTAACGAGCACGGCTCGGTTAGAAAGATAAAAAATAAACCACGCGTGTATTCCGCAATCGGACACAATCGGAAACACTCGGCTGTGGTGTTTGCCGAAACATCAATCACGGTGTTCGAAGCCAAACCACGAGCACTGACGTTGTACCCACCGCGTTAGTTGTTAGCCTGGAAGCACGAAGTCAAAGTGGCGAATATAATGCACGCGCTAGCGTGTTAAAAAGTAGCTCGGCGTGCAGTGTAGTGTTTGGACATGGCTGGCTGCGTCCCATCGAGAATCTCCGGGCCAACCTGAAGCATTAGATGTACTCCTACAATTTTGTTGTGAAAACTGAGGAGGAATTGATAAATAAAACAAAAAAAGAACTCAAAAACATGCCTACACGCATGTTTTCCGCAAGGGGGTAGAATTGTTTTGTAAGTAAGCCTAAATAATCACCTTCCATGGGAAATTTATCAAGAGCAATTATCTGTCTTTGCTTTTTTTTTATCACCATCCGAAGTCAATGTTTTTTAATGCAACCGTTAAATAAAAAATCATAACTCAGAAACAACGGAATCAACATTGCTGACTTTTGAACATGTTATGAACACAGGTCAAATGCGAAGGAAGATAACTAATTTCAGCTATAACGTCTTTTGTCTACAAATCATGAACACATTGAAAAAACATAAATGTATTTGATATTTTCAAATTGAAACTTATGGCCAGCCTGAACTTTTTTTAATACTTACGTTATATTTAAAGCCTGTCCACGTTAAATCTTGGACACTTTTCCTTCTGTGTAGATTTTGAATTATTTCACAGATCTCTGAAACATTTCCCTTTTATGACAGCTAAAACTCTCCATATTTTCGTGATACAACATGTTTACATTCTTGCTACATTCAATAAAATGGCATCGAGTCAAGTGAAAGTGCGCAAATGCATTTTGTAATAATGGCAGCATAATCCAAATTTATTGGTACGTGATCTTAACTCAAACTACCGAAAAGTATCGTGTATTTGCGAATCATTTGACCAGCGCTTGACTGTGGAGCGGAAGGTTGGAAGTGGAACAAACCGAAAAGTATGCTCCCGACAAATCGACCAGAAGGTGGTAGCCATTATTGAGAAAAATCCCAATCTTTCTGTGGGAAATGTGGCTCGCAAAGTTGGGAAGTCAAAATCATTCATACAAAAAGAGAAGAAGAGGCAAGGACTGAAGGCGTCCAAAGTGGAAATGGTGCACAAGCGTGATGACAAGCAAAATTTCACAACAAAAAGTCGTGTTAAGGAGCTTTACACCAATATCTTGACAAAGAAAGTGTCCCAATTTCCAAAGAAGTATTTTATTTGGCAGGCCATGTGTAGTTGTGGTCGAAAATGTAAAAGTTTCGCCTCTACCGGCACTATCACTATCAATAAGAATGTGTACGAGAAAAAATGTCTGCAAAAGCGGTTGCTACCGTTTATCAGAATCCAATTCTCTCAAGTTTTGTTTTGGCCTGATTTGACCTCTTGTCACTACGCAAAATCTAAGGGATAAAAAGTCAAATACGTAATGAAAAATGGCCAATCCACCAAATTTTGCCCAATAGAAAAGAACTGGGCTCTAGTTAAGCGGAAACTTCTCATAACTAAGGAGAGAGCAAATGATACCGACGAATTTAAGAGAAGATGGAGAATCGTCACCGTGGGCGTATCTATAAAAATCCCAAAATGATGGCTCGTTTGCGAGTTGTGCTTGTCAGACCGGAAATCTGCTCGAATATCCTGTGAAATAAAACTTTCTGTTATGTGATGTACATTATTTATCATCACTCCAATGTGTACCTCAAAAATCAACAGAAAGGGAAAATCATACACATATATCTCTAAATGCTCATTTATTTTGCACTTTCTTCTTCAAAAATATCAAAACATGCTGAGTCCTTCACAGTGTGGCACCCTGCTTCACCTCGCATGGTTGCTCTAAATAAGCTCATCGGAATCATTTTTCCCTCACACCCTACACAAACACAAAGAACGGGCGCCCCATATCCCGCGACCAGATATTGCCATTTCCTATATATACAGCGATTATATCTGCATAATGATAGCCGAGTCTCAACGCGTTCCCATCATAAATGCGTTTAGCTAGCGATTTTATTAACAGCAAATAATAAAGGTTAATTATCCAACATTAATGGCACAAGACACGCACTTGGAATATGAACAACAGCATGGCGCTCATTGTCAGTCAGCCCCTGTGGCATTGAAAGCAGCATCCTTCAGTGTGGCACCGCGAGGACGTGACCTGGCATGATAGATTTCCGAACATGGAGCCTGGCAATTGACTTGGGTTCTCTTTGTCCCAGTTATCATCATCGAACTCCAGTGTTGCTCAATGGGAGAAAGGAAAAGAGTGCCGAGGTAAATGAATATCTTGGCCAGAAACAGCGTAAATATCGCCATCAAAGTGGCAGTAAATTCGTTACGCTGGAAGAATCAGTGATTGAAGCCAATCCCGACTATTGGATTAGAGGGAGAATGTCTTTACGCCGCTTGAATTAGGAATATTACGGTGTGTTAATGTTCTGCTCGGTAGAAATCATTTTGCAGCAAATGGCTTTGGTTGGTCACATCAAGCCTAGATTGACATTTTGAAAGCATTCAACAGAGATAGATTTGATACAGCCTTATCGGGCTCAAAACTTTTGGGAACCTTGTGTCATCTGTGCCTACAACCGGAGGGCTACGTTTCGTCGAGAAAAGGGTTCAAAACTTTGTCCCTTGTCATCCAAACGGATCGACCCGCTTTTCAGTTTGTTTCTAATTTGCTGACACGAATAATGTTATGTACCGCACCATATCTTCTTCGGAAAGATTTTAGGTTACTTTTATTTTTAGCATGCTACACATCCTCACATCACAAACGACAGCTGGAGTCATGATTGCTATTTCTTGTATTCAACCAACACCTACGACTACCATACGAACGGAGTTGAAAACTGGTAGTTGACTCATTGCATGTGTTATCCTTATCAAAAGAGCATAAAATTAAGCTTGGGACGTAAAATTTTACGACCTCACCGAAACCCTCCTAAAACATGCCCACCAATGAACGACTCGGTTCGTTTGTGGTTTGAGTTTGAGAGCCTTTCGGAGAGTCAACCTGATTTTGCTCGCACTCGATTTGAATGCGTACCTTATTTATCGAATAGTGAAGAAATGGATACTCTACTCGGTACTATCATCGGTCGGACCAATTGCGGAAGCTCTTATTTTAGATACTAAAAAATGATCCGAGCTCGTCACACGCACTGGTTCGGCAGTAAAGCCACCACCTTTAACAACAAACCAAACCCATCCATACAGACAGACAACAGAGATGAACATGAACGTGCAGTCACACGAGTGGTGATGACAGTAGACATTTTGGCAGGTTCGTCCGTTATTTATAGCGGTTGAATTTACTGGTTTCCTTATCTCGTCGTTGGATTTTTACGGTTGAAAATAATTCGGTGATGGCACGTTTGGTATGATTCCGATATGGAAGAGCTGTTCGATAAATAAAAAGGATCGACACTGAAGTTGATTGAGGTATCCTGAGTAATTTCATCAAATTTATGCCAACATCTCCATAGCAGGGGAGACAAAGATATGAGCCTGATGCTGAAATACCGAGCAAAGTGTTAGAAAGGGCAGCGTATTTTATGGACTTAATGGAGATATCGATTTTTTTTTACAAAACAATTTAACATCAAAAGGAGAAAATTTCAGGACTGTTACAATGAGGTTTACTTAACAGGCTTGTCCAGGTAACCAATAATCAGTTCAAAAGCAGCCGTAAAATAGTTTACGGCAGCCTGTCAAGCAATTAAGTCATATTAAATGCAACATTAATGCAACTTTTGGTCCAACATACGGCGGCTTTACTGCAATGCTTTGATAATGCTTCATCAATGCAATTTTGCATTTGAAATGCTTATTACAGGCTACAAGCATTTAGAAAGTATTTGACATCCAACTTAACAACAAATAGCATTCAAGATGCTGAAATAGTGCTAATATAATGCGTGTAGCATCTGAAATGCCGATTTAGGATTGATTAACTGCATATGCTAATGCTTTTTGGTTACATGGGTGGTCTGAAATAACTTAAAGGTTGCCCTACATCAAATTGTATTACGAAAAACACTATAGAAAATTACCCATTGGGTGTTTTCGCTTGAAATTTTGGGTCACAGTAGTTTAGAGTTTTTTTTTTGTATTTTTATTGCTGTCAGTTTTTCGAAAATTGTACAAAAAATGACATCACTCGAAAAAGAACGTCGTGAATTGATTTTGCCCAAACCTGGAAAAAACTCAACTCTCTCAACGGGACATCGGAGAACTACTCGGGATGGTGGAGTCAGCGGTGAGTCGTGTGCTTAAACGTTACTACGAAACTATGAGCATCGAACGGAAGGAGAAATGCGGTCAGAACGGATGTTCTATAAGTGAGCAGGATCACGAGCGTGTCGTGGAAGTGGTTTAGCGGAATCCAAATGCTTCGGTCAGGGATGTTGCCAAAAAGTTTAATCTGTCCGAGTAAAGGGTGTATTCGATAAAAATGGCACACAGAAAATCTTCTGTAACTTTTGAATCGTATGAGTAAAAAACCTAGAAATTTGAGTAGATCTTATCCATGGTGTATTATTTACATCTGCCAAGTTTCATAGTCATACATTCAGTAGTTCCAGTCATGTCGTCGAAACAAGAAATTGTCCGTGAGAAAATTTTGTGCACTCACAATCAAAATCCAGGGGCGTCCCACCGGTGGATTGCTAAAAGGCTTGGAATTGCAAATACAACTGTGTCTCGTGTAATAAGAACCTTCAAGGAGCATCTGAGTGTCCAAAGGAAGGACGGGAGTGGTCGTAAAAGTGGTCCAATGGACAGTAAAATGGCCAGGAAAGTCGTACAACAATTCAAGAACCGTCCAAACATGTCAATTCGAGATGTCGCTAAAAAGTCTAAGGTGTCAGTCGGTTTTGTGCAGAAAACCATGAAGCGTGCTGGGTTACATGTTTACAAAGTGCAAAAAGCGGAATGAAAAACAAAACATCACTGCGAAAACCCGCGTCCGGAAACTTTACACGAAGCTGCTCACCAAATCCGGTTGCATCGTGATGGATGACGAAACATACGTCAAGGCCAACTTCCGTCAACTTCCTGGGCAAGAATATTTCGTTGTCAAGTCGAAGTTCGATGTTCCGGTGGTGTTCGAAAGAAGAAACTATCGAAATTTGCAAAGAAGTTTCTAATCTGGCAGGCGATTTGCCGATGTGGTGAAATAAGTGCTCCCTTCATCACTCCCGGAACAATAAATGGTGCGATTTACACGGAAGAGTGCCTTAAGAAGCGTCTCTTGCCATTCATTATGAAGCACAAAGGATCAACTCTGTTTTGGCCTGATCTAGCATCCTGCCACTACGCTCGAAACGTATTGGAGTGGTACCGAGCCAACGGAGTCAATTTTGTGCCAAAGGATATGAACCCACCAAATTCACCGGAATTTTGTCCAATTGAAAAATTCTGGGCAATTATGAAAACGGAACTTCACAAACATCCCAAAACTATAAAAACAGAGCTAGAATTGAAGAAAATTTGGGTAAAAACAACAAAAACACTGGGAAAATCGGTTGTAGAGAGCCAAGGACCGAGAGGAACTGCATACGTACAAAGTGCAGAAGGCTGTGACAATCAGCAAAATACGGTGGAAAAGTCACAAGCCCGGAAACTGAACTCCTTGATGCTGACGAAACCGCATTGTTTCATAATGTGAGATGAGACTTACTTCAAGGCGCACTTCCGGCAGCCTCCGGTGCTACAGTTCTTCATCGCCCAGCACAAGTGTTCCGCTGAGGAAGTAAGAAAGCAGTAACATTCCAAGAAATACATGATTAAAGACTGTTCCAGAAAGTATAAGCACACTTTCTAAATAACAAAAAAGTCAGTTACAAGTATTCCACTAAACAGCTCAATCCCAAAAAGTCATGTTTTTTTTAGTTTTAATAATTTTATTTGGCAAATCATATTCGTATTTGTGTCTTATATGATCTTTTACTCTCGAATAATCAAAATATTTAATCATAGCCAAGACTCCTAACTTTTCCTCAAACATGACCCATTAGCTTCTGCACAGTGGTACTTCCCACCATTTTGACCACTTTTGGCCAATCTATTTTAAATTTTTGGATGTTTTATGAATTTTCGAAGCTTCGCTTTGGTTAAAGCCCAAAAAGTCTCGAATGACCGTGCCTCCGGGCAGTAAAATTGTCTTCTAAAATTGCCTTCTCCGTTTCCGGGAAGCGTTTTGTAATCTAGTTTCACATACATTTCATCGGCCTGTTTTTGGTTCCTTAGGTCCTTAGGTCCTTTTCGCAACATCCCGAACGGAAGTCGCTGGTTTTCGCTTGTAGGCATCCCTGATATTTTTATCGATATCCGGAATGACAGCACCGGATTTCCGACCACTCGTCGGCGCATCTTCAAACGTACACTGTTCTCTATATTTTCAAATCGCAAATCGTTCCGCTCCGTCGCTTACACCCTCTTACTTGGCCAATTTTCTCTAGGAGGGTCCGCTCACAGTGCACCATTTGTGCACGATACTTTTTCGTTGTTCCGGAGTAAAACCGCGCATTTTGGTAGGTAACACAAAACTGAGCACTTTTTTCATGCTATGTCATTCAGAAATGTGCAAACAAAAGGACGCAGCCAAAACATGTCGAAATATTTCATTATATTCAAAGTAACCGTTCAAATAAGGTGTGCTTATACATTCTGGAACAGTCGTTAAACAAGCGATCTGCTCATATGGAAAACGGGGTGCGCCGTTTGTTACTACTGGAACTGTAATCGGGAAGATCTAAATTAAGGAGTGTTTACAGAAGCGTCTGCTTCCTCTGTTGATGCACGAGAGCCTTACGATCTTGTGACCAGATCTAGTTTCGTGCCACTATTCAAATGTTGTCCTGGAGTGGTATGAAGCCAATGGGATCACTTTCGTGCCTAAGAACAAGTACACACCGGAGCTAAGGTATTATGAAGTAGTTACTACGGAAGCATCGCGAGAAGGTCAAGTCTGAGGATGGCAGGAAGAGAAAGATGTTTTACAGAACCTAATAAGTGGACTTAGGTTTGTTTTCTCACTAAGAACCTAAATGTTGGCTTGCCATTTTTAATATTTTTGACAGCATTTTGTTATGTTTTCGTCCAAAATGCACGACTGCATTTCCAGAAGACACACTATCACACCCAGCCTTGATAATCCTAATATGTTTACAGGGTGAGACAAGAAAAAAAGCGAAAAAACTTTACCCTTACTACTCGGGTAATTTGTGTAGTTAATAACCTATTTCTGTTGACTGTGTATTTGTTAATGTTAATATTTTAGTGCTCCATTAGAAAGATCTGTGAAAACGTATGCTAAAAATATGATAACGAGTTTGCTGCTTGCCCAGAAGACGCCTAAGGAGATTGGCAGTCTATCCAAACGTGATCAAATCGGTCCGTCCAAAAAATTAAGCAACCCGCTACGTGTGATCAGGTAACCTGTTGAAGAGATAAACATTTCTGAAAAATCCATGCGACGAACCATCCAAGTGAGCTGTTCGCATCTTCAGAGTTAGAGTAAAAAGCCATTTGAATACGAAATGGGTAAAGCAGCTACGAGTGACTCGTTCGAAGAGCTTCTAGTCTATGGATAAAATTATTATCCTATTCTTCGACAAAATGCAAAGCATCGACGACGCTGGGTCCAACAGCCACACCAGCCGGGTCATTTCAACGAAGAAACTTGAGGATATTCTGCAGAAAGTGAAGTTTAAGTTTCAAGCCAAACATACGACTGTTGTCATGATGGTCATGGGGGTTTGCCGCCTGTTTTCGTTCATGCTGATATTAAAAGGAACACCGAAGTGTACATCGGTATATTGAAGGACCAAGTGCTTCTCTGGGAGAAAACCAACTACTCTGAAGCCCATTACGTAGTTTTTCATGCTTCATCTGGAGCTGTTTCTCGTTTTTTGCTCTCCTAGCATTTTCCATTTCTGCCTTCTCCAATTCTTTCTCTTGATCCATCTGCTCCTTTTTCTCAATCCTTTCTTGTTTCTGTTGTTCTTTCTGCTCTGCTTTCTGATGTTTAGTCAACTTCCGCTTGTCAATGCGAGCTTTCGTTTCCCTTTCCTCTCGTATCTTCTCCGACTACTTCCTATTGTGCCACTGCATCACTTTTTTCATCGGAGAGTACGTGATCTTGCTTCCTTTGCTTAGTACCATTGATATTCTTGTTGACCTTTGGTCACACAAAGACGTCTTCAAATGAGTCATCGATCCGTGGAACAGCCGGAGTAGAGTTTTTACCAGTGGATGTAGCACATCCTTTAGTGCCGCTTGTCTCTTCAGCATCCATCAGTACATGCCCTTTGCACCATCCTTGGGTTCTACTGTCTTATGAGCATCAACGGTAGAATCCATATTCAAATCGTCTTTTAGTGTTGAATAGATAACTGTTATAATAAAATAGTTCAAACATCAATACAACTCAAAGTAATTCTTGTAAATACATATGGGAGGAGCCATTTTCAAATTTCTCAAGTTGCAAACCGCTACACTCTCCGTTTGGATCCACAACAAGGTCCAGCGTTAGGTGTAGGTGCAATGCCTCCAAATGCATCAGGCTTTCAGATTTATCCTTAATCATCTTCCTGAAGTTGAAGAGTGCTAGCTCTTCTAATGGCCCGTACCAAGCGTCCTTTTTTCTATTCAATTCATAGCTTTGGAGCTGTTCTTGTTGTAGTCCCAACTCAACTTGGTTAAACTGCATCAAATACGCATTCTCCAATGGTTCGCATGTGAATACAGTGTTGGCACTTTCGACTGCCAGTGCTTTGATCGGTGCAGCGTTCGTCAGTAATTGGCTGAAGTTGTCATTCCAAGCAGAAAGGCCATACATTTTAAATGTCGTTTTGAGGCACTCCTTGGAATTCGTTAAGATATCGATAGCGATTTTAAGGAGTCTTCCTAAATTAGCCTTCGTAGCTGTGGTGTTACTGTTGGCGAAAATATGCTGCCTCAGGGCTTTGGACTACATTTTTTTTGAACGATCCAAAAAATAATCGGTCCAAAGGTTGCGAGACCCGCGTAGAACTCGTATATAGGGAGATGGATATGAGACGATTCTTTACGCAAAAATCAACTAGTGTTATGCTGGTATGACTCTTGTGGTCGTCCACGAATATGATCATCGGAAACTCAGTTCTTCTATCAACTAGCCACTTGTATAGGTCGTTTACTACATATTTTGGTAGTCTGCCATCCTTCGTCCGATACGCCAACTGACCATCCTGTTGGAATATTTTCAACCATCTCTTTGCTGATCCGTTGCCACCAGCTGCAGTGTAACCAAGAAGCACAGTATAGGCTTCTTTATCGGAATTTTTAGTCACAAAATGAGCGTTTTTTGCATTCTTTCCGCAAAGTGCTTTATATTCTTTTGGGACTAGCTGGAAACCTGACCTTGTCGAAAATGAGGATTCTCTGAGGTTGATTGAAAATGGATATTTTGACGTTCTCTTCTGCCAGAGTTGCCAGAGTTCCGAGAACCAATTTCGCAAATGCTGTTCTGTACCTTGGCTTCAGCTTTTGTGCAAGTTTTGTAACGTATTTCCTCTTGTGTTATAAGTGTCTTTCAAAGATCCGTTGAAACAGGCGATAGTTTCGACATGGAAAGTACTTATATTTACTACTCAAATTTAACAGGAATGTGTTATATACTTTTACTTGGAATGATGCAGGAATCGGACGTGTTATTTTCTGATTTTTTGCCGTTTTTCAACTGTTAACGTTGAATCAGTTGCACTGGTGAGAAACCAGTTTTCAATACGGGTCTCTTCTTCCAGAGTCACCGTTGTTTTCGGTCCTGTTTGTTTTCTCTTGGCCATTCTTGATCCACCATAGCAGTGCTGAGTTCGGCACGTTAAACGTCTTCGCTTGCCTCACACATCGTTCTTTCGTTTTTATCAGCCAGTATAACCGCATCGTTCCATGGCTTCGGGATCATATTGCTTATAAGCATATATGCGCAACTCTGGGCTTCATCGTACTGCAGGAACGACTTGGACACGTCTATACGGTGTAATTTTTTCTCCGGTCTGACATTTTCTTCAGTCTGAAATGTCGAGGAGTACTTTGATTCATAAATTGCGACGCACTGCTTTTTCTTCCCACAATATATGAATCAAGTATTTCACTCGAAAATCTGCAAGTTATCATTATTTCAAACTAGTTTTTGTTGTTGAAAAATTGTTTATCATACCATTAATTGTTGTCTTCGTGTAATTCTTCCTGAGAATAGCAATGCAGTAAGCTATTAAAAAATCGTTTTCCCCTTACCGACCACGAGCACGCCTACTATGGGAGCATTGAATAAAACAGCGCTATTGACTACAAGCGATACGTACTGATGTTTTTTTTTATCAATTCCAGAATAAAAAACATGCATTTTAATGAATATTATTGCAATGTTTTGGGAATAAGTAAAACAAATCGGGAAAAATATGTTTTTAAATTTTGGTGACAGTTTTCGCTTTTGAATTTCTCTTTCAAAGTCAGCTGATTCAAAACCGTGGGGCGAGTGTATTCAAAAGGTAAAACATTCACCATGTATCATTTTTTGAGGTTCAACTTTTGAAGTTTGCAGTCAATGGTAGAAATAGCAGTGCACGGTAACCTTATGTTCAGAGAATACATGTAAGATAGTTTAAATACCCTTGAAAATCCAAAAATTATCGCATAGAGTCTGTTTTTTTTCTAGGAAATTGAATATGTTTAAATGCACATCGTAACTTTTTATAGCCAAAGAAAGCTTTTGTCACAACTTTTGGTTTATGTTCTAATCTCATGACTTGGTTTGGATGTCCAAGAACAAATCATATTTTTCACAATATTTGTTGACTCTCTTCGCATATCAAAATAATGTATTTTAATATTTATTGGAACTTTGCACTGCCTAAAAATTATTGTAACAACTGTAATTTTTGTAGTTCTGATCTTCAGAACAATTTGGATGACCTTAAATATCCTAACATAATCTTCTCGTTTATTTTTATGCTCGAAAATTTTCAGTGAACGTGCTTGAATACGTGATGTAACTTTATAAAATTTCTGGGTTACTACCGTAGATTCAATGTTCTAAACTCTAAGCTTCAGATTTATATAATAATGACTGATAAACTTCCAGAAGACTAAGTAGGTTAGAATGCATAAGGTCACCTAATCTAGCCAAGAGAAAATATTGTTACAACTGTAGAGCTTAATTTTTGAACTTAAGGACAGTTTTGATGACCTAGAATATCCCAAGATTGTTGCATTGTTTCTGTTGACCTTACATACTATTCAATGAGTATTTTTTTTATTACATATTGTCTTTTTACATTAACATTTACAAAACCTACTGTTACACTTGTAGATGTTAAGTTCTGAGCTCAAGGGAAGTTTGGATGACCTAGATCATCATATTGTTTCTTTTTTTTACGTTCAAAAATATGCAATATATATGGTTCAATACGAAGTATAACTTTGTCTAACCCAAAAAGCTATAGTTTCTGCTGTAGATCTTAAGTTCTGAGCTCAAGGATAGTTTGCATGACCTAGAGCATCAGAAAATCACCTCGTCACACTCTTTTCTATTGGCCTAGCTACACGGAAAGAAATCCGTTTCTGTTTTTATGAATAAAAAATCATGAAACTAACTCTTATCTTATTTTATGAATTCATGTCTCTTATTCATGGGTTCAGAAATAAAATTACCGATGCGTGTCATGAATTGTGGAAGAATTGTTTTTCCCCTAATCTAAAGTTGTGTAATCATCTTCATAAATCAAGGATCTATTTAAGAATTACAATAGTGTAGTAAGTACGTCCACCAGGTAGGATCACAGCTCTTCAAATCAGCGGCAGGTTCTAATCCCGACGTTGGCAGTATTTTTTTGTTTACATTAAGAGTCGATAAAGTAGATTTGCCAGATTCATGAATAAAGTTTTCAGTATCATGTAGTCAGTTGATGATTTTAACCCGATCAAATCATGATTTCATTGCGGTGGAAAAATAGTTCATGATATCATGAATATTGATCATGGTGTATGTTCATAACACAAAAACACATTTCTCATTTTGAAGAACACATTATTTCCCGTGTACTTATATTAAAGCTCAAACATTGCGTATAAAAAATAACATTTGCTTTTCAGATGAATCATATATTTTTATTCATGTTAAAAGATTACACCGTGGATAAGCAAGTCTAAAATTACGGATAGTAGAATCGAATGTCGTATGGCGGTTTTCGCCCCAAATCGTATTCGGAGTTGGCAGCACCCTCTCAGATTACAACGAAACTTTCTGAGTGTGTAGACCATGACTAGATAAGCCACTTTGCATACTTAGTTTCTTGAGTCTTTTGAAAAGGGCTTTTTTTATCGATTCTTTTCAAATGTGTTTAGTAAAAAAATGACTACTCCTACAAAAAAGTGTTGTATGGGTAATTATCACAAAATAAGTCAAGTTTTAAGAAAAAATATTGAAAAAAACGAACATGCGCCTTACACTGAAAAAAATCATTCAACAAAATTCAAAGTCCTTTTAAAAAAAAAACACCATTTTTGGTTTCGATGAAATTTTGTCTCAAGATAGGTAATAAGGTTCCCTACCAACCGTTCATACATCACAAGATGGGCACTTTTAAGAAAACAAAGTTTTTCTAGCAAAAACTTTTTCTTGTCCCATTTTTTTTTTCAATGTATTTTGCTATCAAAAACTAAACCAGTGAAGGTCATAACCATCCCAAAATCCAATGAAACTCAAATTTTTAGGAGATTTTGTCCTACTTGTTTAATCATTTGGAAGGGTTTTAATTTTTGATCGCAATATGAATTGAATTTCACTTTTATATATTCATTTATTTATCATGTCTCTTATATACATATTATAATATTTGTCTTAGAGCTTTTTTTGAACAAGTTCTTTTCTATTTTTTTACAGATCATGGTAAATATGTTTGGTTCATCTCCTGAATTGGAATACCTTGTTGCCTCTACTTTGTCACTAGGAATAAGTTAAAAACTGTGAAATTTCTGAGTGCTTGTATTGTTTTGGCGATATTATACATTTCTTCGAGTTTTTATGACATTTTTATGTACTGTTCAGTGGATACGTAACAGAAATTAAATTTGGAGATATTTTTTTCTGTCTGTTTAACTACCCAGTTATATAGCTCTTGTGGGGTTGTTATGGTATTTCCATAATCTCGAGCAAGACTTGCTCTCTTTGCCATTCGCTTGGAAGTGCCACCAAAAGCAGCACAGGGATCTTTTCCATGGGACGTTGCAAAAAAATCTCATTCTGCTCTTAATTCAAAAATCATATAAGCATCTCTTAGCGATATAATCAAAAGTCGTTTTTGAACTTGTTGTTTTCTGCCACTTCGAACCTCAGAAACACAATTATATGTTCCTGGCATTGGTCTGTTGATATCAATATCATCAAAGAACTCTCTTACTAATTGTTTTGTATCGTCATCAATACCATGCCTCTTTCTTTTTTTCAGTAATACAAAGAATACCCTGTTCATCAACAAGATCCTTTACCTGCCTCACCATATACATTGGTGCGTTAAACTCTCTTACGATTTTATTTACCGACCAAGACTTAGGCAGTACAGATAGTATTTTAACTTCTCCTTTAAGGGGACCCTCCCCAGGATTTGGGCAATAATTAGGAAAAGTTTGTATTTTTTGTGGGAGAATGAAAAGGTGTACGCACTTTCGGTTTTGACGATTGAATCTGATTATTATTCAAGATTTCAAATAGATTATAAAAATTGTAAAAATTCAAAATGGCGGCTGCAAAATGACGGTTTCTCGAAACCATGTTTTTCAATCTAACTTCCAGCCCCAGGCTTGATCTTTTAATCCGATTGCCTCCATCAAATAACTGTTTGAAAGGTTATAATTTTAAAATTAAAAAATTGGCATTAATAATTAATTATTTATAATTTTTGAACACGGTTGAAATGAAAAAAAGTAGCGAAAAATTAAACTTTTCAGTTCAAATGATCACTGTGCAATGAGTTTAAGTTTAAATTGTCTGAAATCTAATTCAAGCCGTAGAAAACATGATTATCTTCCAGAAATGATAACTAGAATTGATTTCTGTCCACTACAAAAGGCTTCAGGCTTGAAGTTGTCGCCCCATGTTTTGCGCGCAGAGGCTTACGGAAATCGCCATTCTGTAGCCGCCATTTTGAGTTTTCACCATATTTTTATTTCTTTGAAATTTTGAATAATAATCAAATTGATTCGTCAAAACCGAAAGTTCGTACGCCTTTTCAATATTCCACAAGAAAAATACAAACTTTTCCAACATCCGTTGAATCTATTCCGATGATATTTTTTCGCACTGCTTTCTTTATCTGCAATGATTTGTTTACGCGATATTACACTTTTCTCATGTTTCAGCAATGGTATTAAACTTTTCATCCTCATATGGACCCTGTAGTTGATCTGTTGACGGGATTGACTCCAATGATGGAATTGATGGTACCAGATCTGTAAGATAAAAAAGGTTAAAATTAAAAAAATGATTGTTGTCTCACATCACAAATTGAGTTTTATTGCATTTTGAAATGACTACATAGTCGTATAACCTTCAGTGGTTTAGTTTTTGATAACAAAATACACTGAAAATAAAATCAATGGACATGAAAAAGTTTTTGTTAGAAAACTTTGTTTCCTTGAAAGTGCCCATCTTGTGATGCATAAACGGTTGATAGGGAACATAATTACCTATCTTGAGACAAATAGAGTATTCCGAGAGTCGCAGTGACGTTTGTCACTTGCGAAGTGAAAAGTCGCCCGCAGTGACGTGACTCTCTGCAAATCAAATGGAGAGTCACGTCACTGCAGGTGACTTTTCTCACTTCACCTAGTGACAAACGTCACTTCGACTCTCGGAATAACCCTCAAAATTTCATCAAAATGGTTTTTTTAAACCGACTTTGAATTTTAAAAAATGCTTTTTTCAGTGTAGGGCTCGTTTTGGATTTCTTTTCCAGAATTTTTTTTTTCTTAAAACTTTACTCATTTTGTGATAATCACCCATACAACACTTTTTTGTAGGAGTAGTCATTTTTTTATTAAACACATTTGAAAAAAATCGATAAAAAAAAAGTTTAGCCCTTTTCAAAAGGTAGTCTAGAAAAAAATGAAGAAACGAAGTATGCAAAGTGTCATGGTCATGGTCTACACACCCAGAAAGTTTCGTTGTAATCTGAGAAGGTGCTGCCAACATTTGTTCGAGTTGGCGCGAAAACCGTCTTATGCAGAAATGTAAAATTTATCTTTAATCCTTACATTACAAGCGGTAAAAATTTTTTGGATTGGGAATATTTAAATACCACACTATAATTTATTAATTTATATATCGTTCAAAATGTGTTAAAAATTGTTACTCATTGCGAACGATACTTTAGTTCAAAAATTACAGAATGATAGTTAAATGTTCCAAAATCCAAAAAATGTTTACCGCTCTGTTATGCAAAACACCGAGACACAAAAAAGCACTCCTACCGAATCCCATTTTATCTTTGAATTCATGGGACGGTTTAGATATTTCACAGCTTATCTATATGTTTTCGGCTAAAATAATCCATAGTTTAAATTTGGAAATAAGAAGAGACGTTGAACTTTCAAGAAAATTTCGACAATTTGTAACTTTTCATTTAATTAAAACATGCGTAAGAAAGACCTTTATTGTAGAAAAATCATATATGTTAGAGTCCGTTTCATAACAGAATCAATGTGTTACTTCAGACTAGTGGTCATTTAGTAGGCCAAGAATAGTAAACAACCGATCATTGATGAGAACTCAACTGTTTGCCATCCGAACATTTTTTTTCCCTACATTATTTGGTTTACCTCACCTTCACAAACCGCAAATCAATCATTGGTGGTCCTTGATCGTTCCGATTCATGCATCAATGATGATCAACACAAAAAAAAAGCACAACAGTAGAGGCAAACCAAAACAATCATCGTTGAAGAAAGAGAACAAATACACAAAACCACCTTAAGAAAATCAACGAAAACAAACTGCCAGAAACCGCAACAGTTTTGGCGGCGGCGACGGCAAAAAATGGCATCCAAACTAACGTTGAGACACAGAAGCAGAAACGGGAAAAACGACTAAATAACCCGTTGAAGGAAACAAAAAAAAATAAACTCAAGGTGGGAACGGAATACGCGGGAGTAAATTTGATGTTATGCAAATTTAAAGTAAACACACAAATTTTGATTGTTTCGATTCGCTTCACCGCCAAAATGGAAGAGAAGTTGAATCAGATTAAGGTGCCATTTGGCGGAAAACAAAAGAGATATGCACGCTTGGGTGGATGCTTGAAGCGTCAAGGGTGGTTGAAGTTTAGTGGACTTTTTTCCACTTTTGCAATTTGGGTTTTCTGCAATCAGATCAGCACACTTGAAACTGAAATAAACATCAGATCTAAAAAAAAAAGCTTCCAACGCCAGTTCGAGGCAGGGACCACCCTACCTAAGGCGAATGAACAGTAGCGCAAGGAAAAATGAGTCTGTTTCTTCGACAAGCAGTGCGGAAAAGTGCAAGTTTACCTTCGTCACTCTCTGTCTCGCTCGCCTTCTCATGCTATATCTCACCCTTTCGATCTACGAACGAAACAATGGAAATTTTCGCCCAAAACTCGAATCAACGAGTGTTCGTTCTGAATCGTAAATTTTTATTCCTTTTGTTTTCCGTCTGATGGAATTGAATTAAGCGAAATTGGTGAAGAGTTTGATTTTAGTCTTTTGTTGATTGATTGAATTCGACATACTTCGATTTCCTTTTTTTTCCAGTCTGGATTGATCGTTCTTTCTCATTCGCTGAACATTCACTCCTCCTCTGTGTGTCAGCAGTCGACTGGATGATGGGGAGGAACAATTGTTATCTTAACAAGCCATTCAGGACTCTGTTTCAGGGAAACTAATATCAAAATTCAATCGTTCGAAACCCCCTGCTGTTCGGAAGGGAATGGGAAGGAGAGGAACTGCGGTATGGCCGTCGAGACGAGATAATTCCATTTTGCGCAGCGACCGGTACATTAGCATAGCACACGACATATAGCGTAATAAATTTCGAAGAATCCATCACCAGGTTTGATGCTTTCAATGCAAATTGCTCGATTCTGGATGAATCAAACTCCGTGGAAAAGCTGTTCAATTTTAATGACACAAAATAATAAAAGCGAACAAACATTGACAATTATGTGAGAATATTACCTCTTTGAACATGTGCTTACGTTCATGTAGCGTCCATGTAGGAGTTCGTTTGATTCTTTGTACAAAACAAATATTCACTTTCTGATCCAAACACTTGTTATAAATCAGCTGATGTTACATTTTACTTTGTGACTTCCCAAGTAGCATAATACGGTCATAATTATTTGCAGTAACTTGAATATGACTTAGCAAGTCATATTAATGTTAACTCAACCGAATGGCAACACGTGTGCTACTAAGGTTACGATGACTAACATCTTGTTTCTGCAATCGTATATGCGTATTTATTGTTGCTTTGGAGCCGGTCACATGTGTACGTTTGGTAAAGGAAGGTTGGTTGGGCTAGTGAATATATATTGAATGGACATAATTGATGTACAGTGATCTTGTTTTAGCTCAATTAGTGCGCAAACAACACTTTGTTGGAGGTGGCTGAGGGTAATTCAACACAGAAAAAGAATCTGAATTTTTATTATAATATAATTATCACCGAATGTAAAATCGCAATGCCCTTCACACGAAGCAGCAGCTTGCATGAAATAATTGTAATAAAGACGAGCTTATGTATGCAACATTATCCGTAGTAAATGAAATGTTACAGAACCTTACACGATTTATAATTTAAATTTTATGTGCAGGATTTTTAATAGAAATTCACACTACTTTTTTCGAGCTGTGCAGGTTTGGTCTAAGAATATTTTGTGCAGCTAAATTTTATTCCTGAGCAACGGGCACACGCTCGTTATGATGACAACTGAAACAGGAACTGAGAACTCAAAAATGATAACTTTGAAAGAACAATAAGAACACCAAGTTGAGAGTAGCTTGTTATGATTGAAATTCCCAGAAAGAAAATCAGTGACACATTATATTTGCTCACGATCTTTCGTGATGATCGCAGTAAGCTTTGCTAGCGGGTGGTTGACTATTTGTTACATGTCGTGGTTTTTCTGTTTTCTCGCAGTGGAAAATGTGATGATTGAAAGTTAAAGTTGTGTTTTTGCTATATAAATGACCTTGAGCGACCTTGAGTCATAGTTTTCGCCCACGTTGGCGCGTGTCGCTAGCATGAGAGGAAATGTCTACTTTTCTTTCCATCATTGATTCGTACAATCACCCACAGACTCACATAAACAGGCACTCACATTTACACATCCAATGTAAAATGGATTGAGTATGAAACTCATCGTTAAGTATTTTGTACGGGGGCCTTACAAAACGGTCTTCAAATGATAGAATGTCTCATGAACAACCAGTTTGAGCTTCATTTTGTTTGATGCTTTTGCTTACTTGCTGGTATTCAATCGATACTTTACTTTCCACCTCATGTGTTCAATAAAGTTCAAATCCGGTGACTGGAGAGGGGTTTTGAGTAGTTCAGAGACATTGTATAACAACTAATCTGGAACTACGTACGAGGTGTGTTTCAGCTAATTGTCCTGCTGGAAGTTATAAATGCGAAGCAGCTCCTTTTTTTTGTATTTTTCGTAATTAGGTTAAGATAAGCAATTTTGAAGCCATTTTGAAATTTATAACGGCGACCGTTCGTTGGCTGTTTGGAAATTGATCAAATAAGGACTGTATCAAAAAAAGTGAAGGAACTTTCAAAGTGACATAGTAGAGATTGTTTATCTGGTCAATTTTAACACATAACCGTGTTCAACATTTTTGTAACACCCTAAAAATATTTATTTATTGTTAAAAAACCGTTTTTCGGAACTTTTTTCCGCACTAAATTTCCGACACGGGTATTTTTCAACCGATTTCAAAATTTCCGGCGTTTTCGAATAGCTTTTTATTGTGAATTTAAGATAAAAATTTATTTCCGTTTGTTTTGAACGAGAAGGAAAAAATATTAACGAAAAAATCTGAAATTTTGGTTTTTTTTCGTGTTTTTTCGATTTTGACGCCATTTTTTTGGCACAACTTATTAAAGTTGCCTAATGTAGAACACATATTGTTGTGGTCTAATCAGTTCTGAATAAAACAATGTATATTTCATCTAAATATAATGAAAATTGTCAAAGTTACGACGCTTTTCCCAAAAGAAAAAAAATCAACGTTGAGAGCGCTCCGGAGTAACAATGTATACAGGAAAGGAATTAGCAAAAGGGGAGGGCCATTCGGACTTTCAATGAAAAATTAACATGCTGGATTATATTTAAATAATTAACTTGAATATTAAATTTGAATTTAAGTTTAATAATTTAAATGATTTTATAACATACTATTTCTCTTGTTTTTTAAATCTTGTCTCTTCAAATTTGCACTCAAAGCAGAACGACAGTGAATATTCGGATAGATTTAAGTTAAAAATGTTTGCTTGATCTTCTGCGTTTATAAAACGAGTCATCGATTTCATGTTTCAGTGACCAGCAGTAGTTAGCTATCATCCTAACTTGGTTCTTTCCTGTAAACCTTTTTTCAATCCTTGATACTTCTTGGTGGAATCGTTCACCTTGTTCGTCGCTGAATTGACCGAGATTGTCTGGGAAAAATTCCAAATGAGAATTCAAAAAATGAATTTTTATTGACATGTTGCATCCCATCTCTCCATAGGCTTCCAAAAACTCATGGACCACCTCAACGTAATTCGAGCTTCTGACGTTTCCAAGAAAGTTTTGGCACAAAGAAATAAAACTAAGCCATGCTCTTTTCTCTACTTGGTTCAATTTCTTTACAAAGTCCTTATCAGTCATAAGCCTACGAATCTGCGGTCCAATGAAAATGCCGGTAATTCATAATAATCAGAACATTAAACTACATTGGGATGATTTTTTTTTTCGAAGAATGTGTTGTGTTGTGAAATTTTGTACCTGTAACCGTGTACCTTCTTTAATCTTAGCGTCACTTAATTTGGAGAATACAAGTTTCAGGTGTAGAAATGCCTCGCTGTTCTTGTCGAGTCGTTTAACAAACTGTTTCATGTATCCCAATTTCAAGTGTAATGGCGGCAAAATAATATCATCAGTCTTCACTAATGGAATGTTAAGGACATTCTTTTTGCCTATTTGGATCATCTTTCGCGGTGCCAGTTGTTACACTTGTAATGATTTTTTGCCCGACTGTCCCATTCACAAAAATAACATGTTTTTCGATATATTTTTGCTGATTCGGTTGTAGAAGAAAATCAGCAGCTTGTGCTCCACTGCGAGGCTTCCGACGGTTGTGGGAACGAAACGTTATTTGGCGCAAAACCAAAATTCATACGGCTATGCGACAGAAGGGTTATGAATTAAGCAACTGATCTGAGAAGCAATCGGACCGATTTTAGATGATAATCGCAGTGGCTACGATTTGGAACGTTTTTGAAATCTGGGTGAGCTCTTTCCTGTTATACCTTTGTATATCATTGCCAATTTCACTTATTACGTAGAGCTGAATTCGTACACTGCATTAGCTGACACTTATCATGTTGTCGAGTTAATTCGTTTGAACATTTTGTTTTTAGAGCTGCGGCCGCTGATATCTATTATTCTTGGTTATTTTGATTCAAATTTTCACATTAGTAGTATTAAAAGTGATAAACTATCAAGTTTAATAAAAGGTTAACTATTAGGTACATTTCCTTACAATCAACAATCAATAATTTTTGTAACCTGTTAACATTGTAGTCGACATTTCATTGCAATATTTGATAGTTGGTGAATTGTTTGGACGCTTTTAACTTTCAGTCGGCGCTCACTAATCTTAATCCAAACAGAAGTAGTGATGTGGGCGAGTGAGGTATGTGTGAGTGTGTGTGTCCATTTTTGAAAACATTTTTGTTCTGTACACCAAACAGAGCATTTTGTTCATCTATTCTCTCCGACTATTCATTTCCTTTTTCCTTTGATATCTACTGAAGGCTACGTGGGTTCCCTGTGTGTTTTTAAGGTAGATACCAAATCCTCCCTATCACCAACGGTTGCATGGACGTGGCCAGGTGAGCGGTCGAGGAGTGTCTTCGTGAAGATTATTGCGTGAAGAAACGTATCAGTAACTGGTTTCGTTTCATGGTGGCATGCAATGTCTTCAACGAATTATTCCTCATCGTAGCTCCATCCACGAAGTGTGCAACCGTCAATGCTAATGCTAATGCTAATGACTGTCCCATTCACAAAAATAACATTGATATTTAGAGTAGCCTCCCTGCATTCCAAGCAAAATTGTCACGACTTTGAGGTCCGAGACAATCTGCCAGCGAAATTTATTGTTATTTATCAATCGTAGAATTTTTTCCATCGTTTTATACGTCTCTTTCATATCAGTAGCGTATGCTACTGGAACTGATGGCAATTCATTTTTGTTGTGCAGCAATACTGCTTTCAGACCTATGATGATAGTAATTTGAAAACAAATTTCAAAATTTTACTCTAACTTCGTTTTCATAAACTCGTTACAAATTAAATACTCACTTTTGCAAGAACCGTCTACTAATAATCGCCAATCTTGTGGACAGTGCTTGTGGTCGAGTGCATCAAACAATGTATCCACATCAACGCAATACACAAGGTTGTTATCGGTATCATCAAATTCAAAAATTTGTTCGAACGAGGATAGGTCTCTATCTCGTGCAGACGTTACTTTGAAGTCACTGTCTACTATATTCTACTGCTTCAATCTGGAGGCCAGAATCTCAGTTTGTCTTAAAGACAGTTCCGAATCGCACACAAGATCACGATAATCCTGATTTGACACGAAATATCGTTCGGCTCCTATTGCTCCGGTTGGAATATAAGGTTCATCATTTCCCTCATCGGTAGGTTCGTTGCTTGATTCAGGAAAATTTGCAGGATTTTTACCGGTAGTTGACTGATCTTGTTCCCCTTGCGACAGGTTTCGATACAGTCAACACATCCGCATATTTTCTGAGGTGGCGAGTTTTATGGTGGTGACCAGTGATTTTTGTTTGGTAAAAGTAGCAATCCTCCGGCTTGTGATATATTTGATAATGCCAAACCATGGGAGTCACGAATGGCAAACGCAGGTCATCACATTTACCGGTTTTCCATTTTTTTTTTTAATGTGGTACAGCACACCGAATAAATATATTCGGGTTCATACCAAGCACTTTCCACGTATAAGCATTTGGAAAAGAGGTTGAACGCTTCAACCACAGTTTTATTTGTTCTTAACTCAAATCGATGATTCTTGTCAACCAATAAACCGCAGACGTAACAAAAGTTGTTGCGCTTATCACACATCTTGCCTTTTTCTTCGAGACACAATTCTTCACGTATTCACTAATGCGAAACTGGACGAATTTCCTCCGTCGTTGTTTACTGTAATACCTTCCGGGGGAAATAACGGCATGGTGTTACGTGCTGATCTTTTAGACAGCATTTATGGCCAAAACACGATGTTTGCGCAAAACGGAACGGTAACGGCAAGTTTGACAGTTGTCGGAAAAGTGTCGTAACTTTGACAATTCTCATTATTTTTGGATGAAATTTACCTTGTTTTATTCAATTTTATTGAATTAATGCGACAACAACGATATGTGTCCTACGTTACGCAATTTTAATGAGTTGTACCAAAAAACTGGCGTCAAAATCGAAAAAACACCAAAAAAAGGCCAAGAAGTCAGATTTTTACGTAAATATCGTTTCTTTCTCGTTCAAATTAAACGGAGATATATTTTTTTCTTAAAGCTACAATAAAAAACTATTCAAAATCGCCAAAAAATTTGAAATTGGTTGAAAAATGCGCGTGTATGAATTTTTATGCGCAAAAAAGTACCAAAAAACGGTTTTTTAACAATAAATATATTTTGTGTTACAAACATTTCGAACACGGTTTTGTGTTATGTTCGACCAGATAAACATTCTCTACTATGTCACTTCAAAAGTTCCGAATCACTGTTACACTGTGTAATTTAAAGTATTTGATGAACATCTCTTTTAAATTTCTGCGTGCTGCCTTTCTCATCACAATATGCCCAGCGAACCTCATGACAACTGCAATTATTCGGTAGTCTCCTTTTTATACCCAAGTTACGTTGCAAAAATCCAGCTTTATTAAGTTTTATTAATGTTTAATGAAAAACACTAGAAATCATTGTGGTTTGATTATGGGAGAAAGAGGTAATAAGTTTCAAGTTTTAGTCAGATGTATGAGAACTTACACAGCTTATTCACAACGATTTTAAAACCTTGTCTTCTAAAGTTCCTTTAACTCCTATCAAAGGTATTATTTCACTTTATTAACTCGTACAATGCTGTTTTCAAATGCCGTTTTTGGACTCATTCCAATTATCTTATTATGGTCATTTGAAAAAAGCATTCAAAACCATTTTACCAACAGTTAATGCATTAAACGGCAAATTGGTATCGAGGAAAGTCGCCAAACGACGAAATAGTTTTATAGTGGCCATTTCAAAGACAATTTGGATTTTTGGCAAAACTGTGATTTCTTGCAATCGCCATATTGAAATATATGAAATAGTTGAAATGAGGAAAAATAAAACACATATTTAATACAAATGAACTGTTGATCAGAGACCGATTTTGGCAATCTTTTTGATAACCCTATTGAGTTCCATAAGTTTTCTGGAATATCATGATTAATTTATTGAATATATTTATTTCAATTTAGTTTTTGTTTATGTATACTCGCATAATCTCTGAGGCGCATTTATTTTCGGCTCTTATCGTGCCAATATTCACCATAAAATTAAAAGCACATATGATTTGGCGCATGATAAACCATGGAAAAACTCAATTTGTTTTGGATATTTTGCTATCAAACAAAATTTCCCGCAACACAAGAACTTTTTTTCTTCCATATTACTTACTGTTAAATGAATCAGAAAAGCAGCGAATCGAACAAAGCAGAGCAACAAAAACCAACCACGCAATCACCGTGAAGTTTGGCAGCTATGGTCATTTGGCCCAATGCTGATTTTGATGGCAGCCAATAGGTTTTATGAAGGTTCTCAAGTGGTCATAACATCTTTTGCTAGAACATTTTCAAAATCCTTATGATCTTTTATAGGTTTTATACATTTATTTGCACAACAATAGAGTGGGCAACTTATGCATAGGGGGGTGTTGGTGGATAAAACAGCTTTGAATGTAGTTTTATCAACACAGCCGGGAGGAATAAAACTAATATTGTTTCTTGGGTAATGGTTAAACAAATCCTGAAGAATAATAAAAATCAAAACTTAGCTCGGGACAGTTAACTCTTTTGATAAATTTAGTAAAAGAAAATCAAAATGAAAGTTGTATTCTTCTGCCTTTTTTTCTGCTACATGTGTATATTTAATAAAAAAAAACTACAGATTCCAAATGATAACATGGAAAAATTATAAATATTTCGTTCTAACTATGATTGTTACGGTTAATTGACCATAGGTGAAATGATGTCTAGTTGACCGTATATTTAGTTTGTCGTTTTCCTTTAGCATTGTCGTCTTTCCTTTGATTTTAGGAACGGAAAAGTTCCGCATTGGAGTTTGCAATTTTCAACTGCTGGAATGTAAGCCTAGCTGGCGGACACGGTAGGGAAAGATTGATATAAATTAAATGCCATGCTCAGGCTTCTCCCTTCCCGTTTCGCCCATAGGAGTTGGGCGAAAAATTTCTGCGGCAGAGTCATGACGACGTGGTCTAGCGGTTCATTTTTATGGGCGTGCGTAACCTTCCACCAAAAACCAAATAAGAGTGAAGTCGGAATGCGCGCCGGAAAGAGAGCATCAGTCGTGATATATGCTGGATTATAATGCGAAAATAAAACCATGAAAACACGCTTGCGGAATACTTGATAACCTATTAAAATCTCTCGGATCTTTGGTTCTTGTTTCGAGCGGGAAGGAAACTTGAGCGGGTGATAATTTCAGCTTAGGGGGGGAATAAGTTCTGAACGAGCCATCCTCACTCGAGATTGTGTCTAGATGAAAAGTATTTATGGTGAAAGCATTTCATTCTCCCGTAATTACGTGAGGTAGCGGTGGGAAAACGCAACAACTTGATATTTTGGGCGGGAGAGAAAAAATGTCTTGCGAGATATGGATCCGGGGGGCAATAAGTTGAAAGAGTTAATTAAATCAACGAAACATGAATTACTTTTTATGGCAAAAGTTTTCTGAGTAATGATGGTCGATAACTTTTCACCGCAATGATGTTTGGCAAAGTAAATTGAATGCTAATCTGGTGAAGCGGCAAATGTACTAATCTTAGCGAGGATTCCAATCTATCTTCGAATGAATTCCAATCAAGTTTGCAGCCTAACCTCTGTGCTCCCATAAAACTCTTACCGCAGATGCACGTTTTTGCTTCCCGCCCGTGCCGTGTTCATTAAGGTTGTAGGGAAAAAAAACACCGGAGCAAGACCGAGGATGGGAAACTTTTTCTATTTATAATGATCATAAGTCAAATGCGGTAGAGGCAAATTTATCGTACCAGATGTTTACCATTAATTAAAGCATTTTTTGCGCTTTGGCAGTCTTTCATGCAGTTGGACGCCGAAGTTTTTGTCGTGTAATGAATAATCAGAAGGTTTTGGATGCAGCGTAGGTCAAATTTGTAACGTACAATCGTGGAATGATATCACCAGGTAGAGCAACGTAGGATTATTGATAAACATAGATTTCTGTGACGGGAAATAAATAATATCGTTCTATATAGTGTTATTTCTAGTTACAATTATAACGATTTTCAGCGTAAACTAGTTGATACAGTTGTAGATAGTCCATTCAATATTTTTTTCATACAAATTACGAATTCTTTTTTCTTTGTTCATTGTCCAGAGCCAATTAAAGCAAAGCTTTACCTTGTGATTAATGCGTTGAAAAGAAAATACATTAAGGGAAGAGACTCACGAGAAGATAATGTTAGCCTTCTACCACGAGTTCAGATCGACGGTGATGAAATCGAAGTAGTAGACGAATTCGTGTATCTGGGCTCATTGGTGACCGCCGATAACGACACCAGCAGAGAATTACAAAGGCGCATTATGGCTGGTAATCGTGCCTACTTTGGACTCCGAAGGACACTAAGATCGAAAAAAGTTTGCCGAACCACAAAGTTGGCCATCTACAAGACATTAATTAGACCGGTAGTTCTCTACGGCCACGAAACATGGACATTGCTAGTGGAGGACCAACGCGCCCTTGGAGTCTTTGAACGAAAAGTGCTGCGTACCATCTACGGTGGAGTGCAGACGGAAGACGGAACGTGGAGGAGGCGAATGAACCATGAATTGCACCATTTTCTGGGAGAACCTCCCATCGTACACATCGCAAAAATCGGTCGACTACGATGGTAAGAATGTCGAACGACAGCCCTGTAAAAATGGTTCTCGAAAACGAACCGACAGGTTCAAAAACAAAAGGCGCACAAAGAGCAAGGTGGATCGATCAAGTAAAAGGCGACCTCCGGACCCTTAGCAGACAGCTAGGCTGGCGAGTGACAGCCATGGACCGATTACAATGGAAACAACTTCAAAAATGACCCATAACACTTTGGTGAACATTCATACAAAAATGGAAAAGATTCATGAAAAGCATCAATGCACTATGGTCCAGATTACGAATTTACGAGGAAACATGCTCCCAGCGCCTAAACTCGAAACTTTACATCAAAAAGATGTTCTACAACATGATTTGTATCACTAAGGCCCATTTTGTGATGTTAATTAAAATTAGGGTGGTCCCCATTTTCACGGAAATACAAAATCTAACTTTTTAATTTGCAGAAATAGACGTTTACATTATTCGGTAAAATTGTAGCGCAGAAAATTTCATGGAATTTTCATATATAAATTTTCATGTAGCTTAAAAATTGACCGATTAAGAGCAATTTTCCCTCATCAACGTAGGGTGTACCATAAAAAAAAGTTATTTTGCCCTAACTTTTTTATTTCAATTTTTACCGTAAAATTGTTTTCAGACGAGTTTTAGAACCTATAAAGACGCGTACTTTGGTGCACAAACTTAGCCACTAGCTTCAATCAATCAATAGTTATTGAAGTTTTTCTTAAAAAAATACGCCCTTTTCAAATGTTGATTTTTATGATTGGGGCAAATACAAAAAAAAATGAAAGACGTCATTTAAAAGGACAATTTATATTGTTTAGCATATGTGAAAACAAGAGATATGTTATTTCTGTATCTTGAGAAAATTACATTTGAATCTGGCATGGTTATAGAAGAAAAACTTCAATGACTATTGATTGGTTGAAGCTAGCGGCAAAATTAATATATCAAAATACACGCCTTTAAAAGTTCTACAACTCGTCTTATCAAAATTTTACGATGAAAATTGAAATAAAAAAGTTAGGACAATGACAAGCGACTTCAGTCACCTCCGTTTTACTATCTGCGAAAGGCGGGCCTTTGCGTGGCGTTGACGACAGCCGGACAAAATGTAGAACCAGCCTGTTCAAAAAAGCGCCAAGTGCTGGAAGTCCAACGTGAAATCACCTTATTTTTTGTAAATTTGAAAACCCAAATTAAATCTAATTAATTACCTCCTATATACAGTTTCCAAACTCAATAAAGTTAATTAGCTAACGCGAAAACTTAATTCTCACTTAAGTTAACTGCACCAGAAAGAAAGAAAAACGTTTTAGAAAACCACGGATTTAAATAGAACACACACACACACACACACACACACACGCGCGCGCGCACACACACACAGGGTAGATATCCTATCCAAGAAGTGGTTTCGAGCACGCATGAAGGCTTTGTGATTGCCAAAATCAACGGAGTCTTTGTATGCAGTTGCTACGCACCACCTCGATGGACGGCGGAACAATACCACCAGATGTTGGATGAACTCACCGTACATTTGATCGGGCGGGGACCTGTCATCATCGCAGGAGACTTTAATGCCTGGGCAGAAGAGTGGGGTAGCAGATGTACCAACGCCCGTGGGTTCAGCCTTCTGGAAGCGCTAGTTAAGTTGGAGGTTCAGCTGGTCAATAATGAAGGCACCGTTAGCACTTTTCGCAGAGATGGTCGTGAGTCCATTATCGACGTTACTTTTTGCAGTCCGTCGCTGATGAGAAACATGTATTGGAGAGTGAGCGAGGAGTACACAAATAGCGATCATCGGGCGATCAGGTACACAATCGGCAGAAGGGAACTCAGTATCAGTACGACGGATGAATACGAACGAACGAAACTGGAGGACAAAGGAGTTCGATAGCGACCTTTTTACAGAAGCACTGCGTGTAGAAAGCACCTCCTCGGACGCGGAAGAGCTGACAGCATGGCTGACTGCGGCATGTGACACCACCATGCCGAGGAAGGCGAACCCAAGAAACAAACGGCACCCAGTATACTGGTGGAACGAGGCAATTAGTAACCTTCGTGCTAGTTGTCTCAAAGCCAGAAGGCGAGTTCAGTGAGCAAAAACGGAAGCGGATAGAGAAGTGCGTGGGGTGGCATTCCGGGCGGCCAGAACCGCATTAAAACGAGAAGTACGGAGAAGCAAGTCCAGCTGTTTCGAAGAACTGTGCCAAGATGTCGATGCAAAACCCTGGGGCAACGCTTACCGAGTAGTGGTGGCAAAGTTTAAGGGTCAAGCGAAACCGGTTGAAGGATGCCCGGACAAGCTGAAGACGATCGTGGATGGTCTCTTCCCGCAGCACGACCCTACGGCATGGCCACCGACACCGTACGGCAATGAAGTGGCAGGAGCAACTGGTGGTACACGAGTCTCCAACGATGAGCTCTTGTCAGTGGCAAAAGGGCTGAAGGTGAACAAAGCTCCGGGTCCGGATGGAATTCCCAACGTGGCATTGAAAGCGGCACTGCAGAGGTATCCCGACATTTTTAGGAGAGTGTTGCAGGATTGTCTAGAAGAGGGGAGATTTCCAGACAGGTGGAAGATTCAGAAGCTGGTGCTACTGCCAAAGCCAGGAAAGACCCCAGGGGAACCAGCATCGTATCGACCCATATGCTTGTTGGATGTACTTGGCAAGCTGTTGGAAAAGATCATCCTAAACAGGTTGATGAAGTGCACGGAGAACGAGCATGGCTTGTCATCAAACCAATTCGGGTTCCGGAAAGGAAAGTCAACGGTGGATGCAATTCGGATTGTCATCGACAGTGCGTATAAGGCACGCAAGCAGCAGAGGAGAGGTAATCGATATTGGGAAGCCATCGCCGAAGCGCTACACAAAATCAAGGTGCCTGACTATCTGTGCAAGATTTTGAGTAGCTACTTCCAGAACCGGGTTTTGCTGTACGATACACAAATGGGCCAGAAGTCGACAAGGATCACGGCGGGAGTGCCACAAGGTTCCATCCTTGGACCGACGCTTTGGAACGCAATGTACAATGGTGTGTTAACATTGAAGTTGCCAACGGGAGTCAAGATCGTTGGTTTTGCAGACGATATTGTCCTGACAGTTTCAGGCGAGACGCTAGAGGAAGTGGAGATGTTGGCGACCGAAGCGATTGGCACGGTTGAGAACTGGATGCGCGAAGCTAAACTGCAGATAGCACACCACAAAACGGAGCTGCTAGTGGTCAGCAATCGCAAAGCGGTGAAACGGGCGGAAATCGTCGTTGGAGGGCATGTCATAGGCTCGAAGCGAGCACTGAAGTACTTGGGAGTGATGATCGACGACCGGCTGAACTTCAACAGCCACGTCGATTATGCCTGCGAAAAAGCGGCAAAGGCTATTAACGCAATAGCCAGAATTATGCCGAATAGCTACGGACCTACCAGTAGTAAGCGGCGTCTACTAGCTAGCGTTTCCTCTTCAATACTGAGGTACGGTGGGCCAGCCTGGATTTCGGCGTTGGAAAGCAAGAAAAATCGTGCTAAACTAAACAGAACGCATCGTCTCATGGCCATGCGAGTTGCGAGCGCTTATAGGACCATCTCTTTGGAAGCAGTATGTGTTATCGCCGGAATGATTCCTATCGACATTATCCTGGTCGAGGACAGTGAGTGCTACACGAGGAAGGAAACCAAGGGTGTTCGGAAGATCGTGCGAGCGGCATCGATGGCGAAATGGCAGCAGGAGTGGAACACGACGAGAAACGGTAGGTGGACACACCGGCTTATACCGGTTCTGTCGTCTTGAACAAACAGGAAACATGGCGAAATTAACTTTCACTTGACTCAGTTCCTGTCTGGTCATGGATGCTTCAGAAAGTATCTGCATCTGTTTGGACACGCAATGTCACCCGTCTGTCCAGTGTGTAGACACGTAGAAGAAACACCGGAGCACGTGATCTTCGATTGCCCAAGGTTTGAAAAAGTTCGGAGGGAGATGCCAGTGCTGAATACGGTGAACATCATCGAGGAAATGTGTTGAGATGCGAGCACCTGGAATGCCGTTAATAGTGTAGTGACGCAAATTATGACTGAGTTGCAGCGCGTATGGAGAGAACATCAGCGGTCAAGCAGCGTCGGTGTCCCACGAGGGTTACTGTGAAGGAGGGCACGTTATGACGGTCGGCTACTCCATATCGGTACACGTCTCGATGGGTACATAAAGCAGCACAAAATAACGGCAAGAGTCGCAAGAGCCAAGACAACAGAGAGGTGCATAAGCACAGCCGCCCCCTGAAGTAGTCGCATCATCGTGGTCCCGCGGGGAGACGGCAAAGAGAATTAAGGAATGTTTTTTAGTGGTTAGGCACGGAAGCGAGTCCCACTACCGCTTGAGTGAGTCCCACACAGTGCCAATTACACAACAGGCCAGGCTTTTGAAGCTTTTTTCAACCTTATTATTTAAAAAAAAAACACACACACACACACACATACACACCTTTTAGTATCTTTAACGAAATAAACGAAAGCAAACTAAGCTGAGCTTAACTAAATAAAGGACAGTATTTCGCGCACCTCTATTCACCAGCCGATTCGAAAGCAATATGGATGAGTCAGAGTTGGCCTTCTTGCTTATACGGGCAAGAAGGTTCCTAACCAACTTTCTCTATTCAAATCGGCCATCTACCAAATACTAAAGAGGTATTATCTAAGAGCTATTCGAATGGCGACGGACTTCATGACGTCTCCAGAAGAATGTGTTGCATGAAATAACCCAATACAACATTGAGCTTTTATGGCAACGTTGCAACTTAGACACGCTAATTATGGCAAAGTTATAAATATCTCAATTCCTATCATAATTATTCATACTGAAACATAAATTACACAGATAAAAAAAAACATTGAATTTTCTGCGTGTTATAATGCACATAAAGGGATTGCTAGATGTGGCAGGAAATAATGAGATATTATAAGTAAATTTAAGCTAGATAACACATGAATCAAGGTTGTTGTATGAAAGATTGCAAACATTGTTGTATGGCGCATCAAAGACTACAACCAATTGCGTTGTTTAAACGAGGGGAAATTTTACGCGCTTGTTAAAATAATATTTTTTTTCTGTGTATGAATTGATCGAGATTCTCGACAGAAATCTATTAACAAAATAAAACTGTATTTACAGGGAAAACACGCGGAGCGTTACAAGGAGAACTAGGCGGAACCGGAAGAGCTTCGATCGAACGGATCGGAAGCGTCGCACCGATTAGCCACCGGAACCTACAATTAAGAAAGCAAGCAATCGAGCAGTTTTCTTAGGTAAATAACATTTGGTATGTATCCTGCCGAAGCGAGGACTGGGAAATGCCGAAGCGAGGACTAAATGGTTTCTTCAACTTCCATGAACGGCTTGATTTGATATCAGCGAAATAACGATCAACACTACACAGATAAAAAGAAACATTGAATTTTCTGCGTTATCTAATGCACATAAAGGGAATGCTAGATTTGGCAGAAAATAATAGGATATTTCGTGTAAATTTAAGCCAGATAGCGCCTGAATCTAGCCTGTTGTATGGAAGAATGTTGACATTGTTGTATGGCAGATGAAAAATTGCAAACAATTTCGTTGTTTACGCCTCCTTTAGCTTGGATCTAAACGAGGGGATATTTTACACGCTTGTTAAAATTAATTATTTTTTTCTGTGTAGGAACTCACTCTCTCTACATCTCTCATCCAGCATATCGCACCGATCGCTGTCGGTGATGTGATAGCAATAGATAGTAGTACATAAACCGTGCGACGCATTTAGAAGAAAAAAATCAGAGTTCTAAGATTAATTTCAAAAGCTTATCACTTTTACTAATGTTGGGATCTCAAAAGTAATAGTATTCAAACGAGAGAATAAAATACTTTTAGTTATTCCGACCCAAGGCGCATTGGTGGTCCTCGTAAATTGAGCTCTTAGTCGGTTTCCTACCACTTCTGCTTAACATTAGCTTTGCTGGCTCCACACCACAAAAGCCTCTGACGATGTCCATCTTAATTTAAATCAGTTAAATGAGCAAGTTGAACTGACGGCAGGACATTTTTTGCTATGAGAAAATTATTTTGTTTTTGTGAAATCACCTGCAAAATAAAAAGTTTAGTGCATTTCTTACGATGCTCAGCCTTAAGGATGTTCCGATCAAAATATGCTCAAACAGTAATGAGTGTGAGTCGATCAAAGTTTGTATTAATAAGTCAAATTCTTTTCCTTTTTCAAGTTCAATTAATGCAGCATACAGGAGAAATATTCAGCTAAGCTTCCTTTGTGTCGAATGCGAATTGCCGGGTTTTTTATTTAACACCTGCCATAAGATTTTGTACAGTCTCCTTGTCCACTTCATTCGCCGCAGAACGCCAGTTTGCCATGAACTGTTGCTCGCTCACAACAGCTTTTTGAGTCTTCTCAAGGTTCCACTTGACGATGGCCCAATATTGTCCTTGGGTACCACTTGAACGTTGTTGGCAGCATACCACTCCGCGCTCTTTTTTCCATATTGGCAAGATGCCAAAATCCAGCCAAAATCAAACGTCGCTGTGTCGCTTTAGAAAAGGCAGTTGACGTTTTTGTAGGCACTCGCTCAGATAAATTTCCTGGTTGACGGTTCCGGTCGCATTGTAAACGTTGCTCTTCAAAACACAGGTACAGATGGCCTACCGCACCTGATATTTCTTCGTGAACTTTAATGTTTAATGTGATTTAAAGTATCTGCCTCCTTTTCCTGTCCGGTTGTCGTAAAAAAAATGCTGACCAGGAAGCTGTTTAAAGTCTGCCTCAGTAAGTTTCATCGTCATGTACCACGCAATCAAACTTCGTCAGGATCGTTGTGTACAACTTTGTTTATCGTCGCGATTTGTAATCACCAATTTCTTGTAAGTCGACAGTTCAGCTTGTTTTCTAGCTTTATCCACGGTTTAAGGCGCCATTCCCAGCTTCTTGGCGACATCTCGGACGGTGAGGTTGGGGTTTTGCTCGAAACAGCGGACAACTCTTTTTGTCGTCACTGTGGCCTCTGGCTTTCGATTTCCCTCCGATCCAGCTTTCCTGGCTGTCGACAAACGTTCATCGAACACTTTTAATACCGATTGCGCCCACTTGGCGTGAGAGTAGTTTGGATTTTCGCCATGCACGTGCAAAATTTTGATGTGTTGCTTCTGTTACTTCGACGCAATTTTTGATGCTACACGCACACATCTTCAAAATGAAGGGTGTTCCAATTTTTTTTAAAGCACGATGAAAGGAAATGCGTCAAGTTTAAGTTGACCAAATTTTGATCGAAACACCCTTTATAACTACTAACCGATGAAAAACGCCTACCAAAATAAACTCTTACTCCACAAAATGTGATAGATCAGTCACTAATTTTTGAGCGGTCGATTGAGTCGACCAACTCGACAAAATTTCGTCAAAACTCGATAACTTTAATCGCAAAATGGGCAAAATTCATGAGCCACTGCTATAATTGCTCCCTAGAGTCTATTTTCTCAAATGGTTTATGTTTGTGCAACTCGTTGCTGGCAGAAAATGCAATTTGAGTTCAAACTATTCTTTTGGCAGTACCGCTTCTTTAGTGTTAGACTTTTAAGGTTGGTTCTATTACTTCATTTTTTTGTTCCATATAAACTTTGTAGTGGCCCTTTACACCACATAAGCGATATTACATAAGCCCTGTAATATGCCCAAAGTGGATTCGGTTGACCGTTATTACTAATAGAATTTTGATCGGCGCGCAGGGATTGTTCCAAACACATTCTTCCACTTAAAACTTCTGTCGACATCAGATTGTGATGAGAGATTTCGGAATAGAGTGAACATTATTTATCTTCGTTTCATTTTGTTAACCTTGCCTGAGTTCCTTGTCCTATGAACTAGGGTAGTCAAATTTGGTAACTTTTTTTTTCTTTTTTCCAACGATCATTTCGACAAAAACTCCTTTAATGATAACCAGCGATCTCGCGAGCTTAAATCCTGTTACCATGACCGGAAGCTGCTATGTCTCCAATCATTAACAAACCAGTTAGAACCACCCTTCTATCTCACCAAATACCAACAAAGTGCTTTTCCGTCAGCCACAGTGCAACCATTACAATTCCTGCGAGAGTTCGAAACCGATAAATCATCGCCATATCGAACTCCACGTTGTTTCGCGCGGCAGTAATATATCGATAGTACTGTTGCTGCCGCCTTTGGGACTAACTTTTAATTAGTGCGGAGAAAGCATACTTTTTGCCCCTCCACTTGGGGGGAAAAATCGACGCAATGAATCCTTCCCAGCGGAGGGGGATATGAGAAGCTACCGCACCTGCCAAGCCGGGTAGAAAAATCGTCCGAAAGTTTTTCTTTTTTCGGGAAAACGAGCTAATTTTTCTTTGTTCCCGTGGAGCCGCCAGTCGACCGAGTTGTAAAAGTTTCGTTTGTAATTTTCGCCTGTTGAAAGCCGCTTTTGTGATTAAAAGTGTGTAGGAAAGCACTCTCTCAGTTGGCAGAATTCATCCGCTGTGAAAATGATGTCCAAAATAAAGCACTATCTGATCAACCACGCGGCAAAATAAGGTGCTGGGAAAAGTTGTCTGATGAAGTGACCCTATCGAAGAATCCAGCTGTGAAAAATTGTGTCTTAAAACTGTGAAAAACGAGGCGGCGGTCTCACGCCAGCGGAGAGGGTCGATACCAGGAATAAATTGTACGATGGAAGGAAAAAGAAATGTTTCCTGAATCGAAATCATTCTTCCGTTGATCGATTTCGTTGGGGTTCTCTGAGATTTTTTGCCATGTCCAAAGAGTCTCAAAGTAAGGAGCGGAACTGCTTGTTTGATGAAATGTTGATGCTGAATCAGTCCGATACTTCTTTCTCGATAAAGGTGTACTGAACAGCAGCCAAAGCGTCAGTCAGTCACTCACAAAAGTCCCACCTTGTCTTCTCCGCCAAACCGTAGAGCGAATCAAGGTTGAGAGAAGAAAAAAAGTCCAACCCATCTCCAATGAAATGCAAACCGTAACATTGGCTGGTGCTTTTTCTATTCGGTTGATTTTTTGGCCTTTGGTTTGCAGTGGTATGCTCCAGCTTCGGGGGATACTTACTTCGGGGAAAAAGTTAGTGTGCTTAGCATAATTTCTGCTCCAGCGCTTCGGTTGTTTGAACTAATGTGGCTTCCCTTGAACAACGTGGCCCAACCTTTCCAGTCGAAATTGTTATTTTCAATAAATGCTCTCGGGATGGTCCCTTGGGAAGGCAAGTGCGGATTTAGGATTAGCTTCAACTCGAAGAAGTGGTACAACAGGGATTGAAAAAAGAACCCAAATCTTATCATTTCTGCAAACGATATGGGTTTAAGTACGGACGGGTGGTTTGTGCAAATGATTTAACCCTTCAGCAATTAGGAGATAGATTCACAGATTTTTTTTTTTTGCTCTTGTTTCATTTTATCCCATCCGTAGGAATGCCTTCCATGCGAGTCCTTATGGGTGTATTTTGATTAATTTGCTTGATAACCCTCCCATGTGAGGTGCTCGAATATTTCAACAAATACACACTTTTAGTTGAGAAGGGTCAAATTTCATACAGATCAAATAATGTGATAATCACATTGAATGCTCATATGTGCTCCATATTTACTATGAACACATTTGTGTTGGTAGAAATTTACTCGAACTGATAGCAATATGTGGGGAACGAACTTGCTTTCGAAGCATAAATACGTTTGGAATTTTTTTCTTTAGGTTTAATTTGCGTTAGTTTGTTTGTTTTTCTAAACAGAAAAAAATAATGAATTTTAACAAAATTCCCCCCCCGTTTAATTCCAAGCCAAAGGAGGCGTAGACAACGAAATTGTTTGCAATCTTTCATGCACCATACAACAATGTTCGCCATCTTCCTTACAGTAGGCCAGATTTCTTGCGTTATCTGGCTTAAATTTACATAAAATATTATTATTTATTTTCCGCCAAACTCCCATTATTTTCCGCCAAATTTAGCATTTCATTTATGTGCATTGGATAACGCAGAAAATTCAATGTTCCTTTCTATCTGTTGTAACCGATTTTCATTTTCATTTTCATTGTGCAGCAATTGGTGGGGCAATAAGAGCGCAAGTCAGTCCAAAGCCGATGGTGAAGGAGGGGTAATGGCGAACTAGACTATTCAGACCACATGAACTCCATGGGAAGGAACAAGGATAGGTTAGGGAAGGTGGTTAAGGTATGGCGTTTTGGACCAGTTAAAAATGCTACAAAAAGAAAATCATAAGTCGAGCACTTGGCACTGAAGAAGTCTGTAAGTCGCAGACGAAATAGGCCTATCTGTCAGTAGACAAGTCTGGAATTTGAAGGAATTTACTCACGTTTACTAGTGATTATTTGAAAAAAGTGTTTCAATGTTTTATTTCTTATTTTAAAAAGTGATCAAATGTTGTGTTAATTTGAAATTATCCTTGTTTTCTAATCACAATCGTTCTACTAACACACTCAATCAGTTTTTTTTTAATTGTGCTTAAAAAAATGAAAGTGATCATAAAATCGTTAATTTACAATTCTGCATTACAATGATATACGGAAAATTCCGAAAAGACAGAGAGAGCCATTCCCTGTAGTTCGTATAAATGTGACCAGGCTATTTGAGATGCCACTGTAAGCTTCATGTTGTTTTTATGCTGCATAGTTGCTATAAAAAAGTAACATCTCTCTATGATTTCCTATAATTTGAAAGTCGGCTGTTGTATACCGGATATATTTTAATTATAATTTATGAATAATGAAAGAAGTGCCTCGCCAATGAAAACTGCACTTCCTGTTGTGTCGCTTAACTACTTGATGTCAGGCGTCTACAAACCGTTTCTAGCCTCGTCTTAGCGTAAATTGCGCCGATAGCAAACCTATTTCATTCTGAATAAACACACCTATGACAAACTCCAGTGATACGATACTCTGAGTTCCTAAACCGGCCCTCCGCATCCCACAAAACCACAATACTTATAGCCACGGTCTAGAAGTCCACTGCATATGAAATTCTATGACACAGTTCAAACTTCCACCTCATATTGAATATTAAATGTTTTCAAAATTTAATAAATCTATCTATTATTAAATATTTAGTGATTTGCGGCCCAAACCGCCAATATCACACTCAACTTTAGTGCCTTTACACATGCATGCTACGACGCGGCTATTATATAGAAAGAGGAGCGAGTGTGATATTATCCCTTATGTGATCGACAGGGTACCCGGGTACCTTTTCATGTTTTGCATTACTAAATTTCATAGTTTATTTTAAACTAGGAAGCTGAAATTTAGTGACATCCTAATTATAGTTGGAAGGCAACTTATTACATAAAAACATTTCGTATAGTAGCAAGGGGTGCCGAAGGGGGGGACCTCGATTTTTTTTACCCCTTAAGTGATCGACAGGGTACCCGGGTACCCACCAAATTCATATGATCATAACTCTGGCTTTTATTGACCGATTATTATTTTTTTCGCACTGTTAGATTCCAAAACTCATTGGCTTTATGGACATTATAGGCACTGACCATATAAATTCATTTGGTTCCCGCAAATCCGGATTACCGGGGCTGTGTTCCTGTACGGAGACACAATATCGGAACATCTATTGAATTTGCAAGAATGGATGTCAGAATGTTGGGAATAACTCCTAGAAACTATATCTATCCTATTTTGGGACATATGCCAACTTGTTTCTGCAACAGCCATTCTGTAACAGATTCCTGTGGGGCCTCGAGTGGCAATGCCAACATTTTCAGTAGAAACCCCTAGCAATATGGGTATCAAAATTCATGAAATTTCGTTAGTAAGCTATTTCAACGTTTAGTGGCCACATGACGATTTGTTCTCGGTCTGGTCAACCGGAACAGGTTCCTTGGGGCCTGAGTAAGGGAACATTTTCAGTAAAACCCGTCAATATGGGTATCAAAATCGCGATATTTCGCCAGTAGGATATATCTTAACGTTTGGTGGCAATCGATGATTTGTCCTCAGACCGGGTTTCCGGAAATAGGTCCATCCTGGAGTGGCCATGAACATCTCTGTAGAAACCCTGGCAATATGGGTATCAAAATTCGCGAAATTTCTTCAGTAGGATATTTCTTAACGTTTAGTGGTAATCTGATGATTTGTCTCGGATCTGTATCCGGAACAGGTTCCCATGAGGCCTCGATTGGCCATGAACATTTTCTAGTAGAAACCCCTGGCAATATGGGTATCAATATCTGCGAAATTTCGAGCAATGATATTTTCAACTATGATGATATTCTCGACCGTTTTTCCGAAACAGGTTCTAGGGCCTCGAGTGCACGAACATTTCAGTGAAAACCTGCAAAATTCATGAATTTCGTCAGTAGCATATTTTCAATGCCATGGCCATATATGCTTTGTCTCGGTCCGGTCAATCGAACAGGTTCCTGGACCTTGACCATGAACATTTTAGTAGAAATCCTGTCAATATGAGTATCAAAATTCATGAAATTTCGTCAGTAGATATTTCTCAACGTTTTTTGTATATCTGATGATTTATCCTAAGACTCTGTCAATCCGGAACAGGTTTCCGCGTTCTCGAGTGGAGGTGAACATTTTAAAAGGAAACCCTGAAATGTGGTTATCAAATTCAACATTTCTCAACGTGTAGGCCAGGTTTGTTCATGGCCACTGAGGCTTACGCGGAATTTGTTTCGAAATGAATGTTCCGAGGACAAATCATCAGATGCCAAATGACGTTGAGAAGTAGCTCTTCCGGTAAAATTCTCAGCGAATTTCAGGCTCATATTGTCAAGGTTTCCTTCTAAACATGAACATGAACAGTTAAAGCTAAATGGAAACCTGTTCCGGAAACAGGTCCGAGGACAAATCATCAGATTGCACAAAACTTTGATAAATAGCTCACTGGAGAAATTTCATGAATTTTGATACCCATATTGCTAGGGGTTTTTACTAAGATGTTCATGGCCACTGAGGCCCCACAAGAACATGTTCCGATGGACAAGTCCGAGGACAAATCATCAAATTGCCACTAAACGTTAAGAAATATCCTTCTCAAGAAATTTCATGAATTTTGATACCCATATTGCCAGGGTTTCTACAGAAATGTTCATGGCCACTCGAGGCCTCTACGGGAACCTGTTCCGGACTGACTGGTCCAAGGACAAATCATCAGATAGCTCCAAAATGTTGAGAAATAGCCTAGTGAAGAAATTTCATGAATTTTGATACCCATATTGTCAGGGTTTCTTTTTCAATATGGTCATGGCCACTCGACGCCCTACGGGAACCTGTTACAGAATGGCCGTTGCAGGAACAAGTCGGCATATTGTCAACAATAGAATAGAAATAGTTTCTTGAAATTATTTCATAGATTTTGACATCCATTTCCGCAAATTTAATAGTTGTTTCCAAATTGTGCCTCCGTACCAGACTGACAGCCCCGGTAACCTGGATTTACGGGAACCAGATGAATTCAAATGGTCATTGCTGATAATGTTCCTGAAGCCAATGAGTTTCGAAATCTTACGGTGCCAAAAGAATTAAAATCGGTCAATAGTAGCCAGAGTTATAATCATTTGAATTTGGTGGGTACCCGGGTACCCTGTCGATCACTAAAAGGTGTTTTTTTTTTGTCGATCACATAAGGGTTATCACTACTTTGTGTGGCTGGACCTTTGGCTCTCCCATGAATGGTTCATTAGAGTAGAAGGTCATACAATGACATGACCTAGCGACGTCTATCATAAAGCAGCTATCTCTAATGAATCATTAACATGAGATTAGGCCCTCCCACCAGCGTCCAGGTCAAAATCCAGTCATGTATACAGGCACGTTTCTAGAGTTAAGCGGGGTTGAATTAAACCTAGGGGTAGACCAGAATTAGTTGTTAGTAAAATGTAGTGATATTAGGTGCGCAACTAAGTTCTCGCTGTTTTTTTGGTGAAAACGGAACTTTATTTTGAAAACAAAGGTTACAAACGAATTATTCAAAGTATTGCCCATCACTAACTACAACTTTTCCCCATCTTTCTGGCAAAACGTGAATACCATTTCGATAGAACTGTTCGTCTTTTGATGCTATCCAAGAATCAAGCCATTTTGAGATGTCATCATATGAGTGGAATTGCTGACCAGTGAGACCATGTTCCATCGAACGGAACAAGTAATAATCGGACGGTGCAATATCAGGAGAATATGGCGGGTGGGGTAGGACTTCCCATTTGAGCGTTTCCAAGTAGGTTTTCACGGGTTTCGCAACGTGAGGTCGAGCGTTGTCATGCTGAAAAATCACTTTTTCGTGTCTGTGCTCGTATTGTGGCCGTTTTTCGTGCAGTGCTCGGCTCAAGCGCATTAATTGAGTTCGATACCGTTCCCCGGTAATGGTTTCGTTTGGTTTCAACAGCTCATAATAAATAACACCAACTTGGTCCCACCAAATACACAGCATAACCTTCGCAGCGTGAATATTCGGCCTAGGCGCCGATGTTGAAGCATGCGCGGGCAGTCCCCATGATTGTTTCCGTTTTGGGTAACTGTAATGAATCCATTTTTAGTCACCCGTGACAATGCGATGTAGAAAACTCTTCCTTTTTTGCCGCTGGAGCAGTTGTTCACAGACGAAAAAACGACGCTCAACATCTCTTGGCTTCAAATCGTAAGGAACCCAAGTTCCTTGCTTTTGAATCATTCCCAACGCATGCAATCGCTTAGAAACGGCTTGGCGGGAAACTCCTAATCCTGAACCAAGCTCTTCTTGCGTTTGACACGGATCCTCATCGAGCAATGCCTCCAATTCAGAGTCTTCGATGTTTTTTGGCCTTCCTTCACGCGGGCGATCATCAACACAGAAATCACCATTTTTGAAGCGAGCACGGCAAGAGTGGCAATAGAAAACATCTACCCCCCCTCTTATAAAATACTCCATGATGGATAGATACAGGCGTTCGTGTGCACCAGTTCAATCTATTAACAGTTCAAACTTATAGTTATTAACTTATTGAGTGGTATTCGTCCAACAAGGGGATGAAATACGGATTCATCAGGTATGCTTAATCTAGGTTTTTTTCTAATGGCTAGGTCATGAGATCAGCTTCTCTAATACCTCCTGCTACCCTCACAGGACCTTTTGTCCTATAATAAAAATCACCATCTTGTCTGGCACCGACGCACACGATACAGTGCAGTAACCGAAGGGTTTGCTGCATCTAATAGCCAAGGATAGTGTTGACTTGTGGCCTAATCGGCCATAAACGTTAAGGAGGTACTGTTGCTTGGTGAAGCCGTCTACTCAAGGAGTATTCCCCTCTTTTCACGGTCACTCCGGTATCGTCCTGGACCGTGTCAATGGCCGTCAATGAGGGAAGACCCCGTAGATTGCTTTGATCGTTCGACATCTGCGAACGTCAAACTCTGCTAATCAGCCACCATTCTCCATCGTTTTTTTAAACCACCAGCCAACATTCATCGTCAACAGCAGCAGCGTGCGCTCGCAGGACAACGAGATCTTCTAGAGCATCGGTACGTACCGAAAAAACTCCTACAGTAACCCACACCCACATTGTTACCTCAAAAATACAAACCCAATCTACAGAACAAAAATAGTTAGTTTCAGTTTGAAATAAAAAAAACATAGTTTCCCCCTCTTGAACCACATTTTTCAATACCACGCCCAAACATTATAGTCAGGTGACCGTACGCTGCACACCTTGTCGGCGAAGCCCCTTGGGATTACCAAGTAGCAAGCCGACCCTGAAACCCAGTTCTTAGGGTCTCTTGCTACTGAACTTTCCTGGAAAAACAAACAGTTACACTGTGAACGAAGCTTTACAAATTAATGTGCATTCGTGTCGGAAAAGCGGAGTTTTGATATACAGACTGGTTGTTGGATCATAATGTCTTCTTTCTCCATCTCTCCTTCATGTTTTTCTTCTTCTTGTTGCTTTTCTTTTTTTTTTATTGAATTACTTCTTCGATGAAGTCATGGGTAAATGCTTCTTTTCAAAGTTACTAAGCAGCCCTTTTATTATGATATAAATATTAGAGCATGTAAAATTGTATTTTATTCTTTATGCGATGCATATTGCGATTTAATATGTTCAGTGACACTTCATATAAGTGCATGATAATGAACAGAAATTCAAAATTCTTTTTCGAGCTGTGTATTTTGGCGCAGGAATGCCGATAGCTTCATTGTGCTACCTTCACTATTATCCTGGGCATTTTGTAGGCTGCTAGGGTATGGTTCAGCTAGTGTAAGACATAATTTATGCCTCTACGCAGATAGTGCCTCGCGGGACATTATATCTTAATTTGTTATAAGCATGTTTTACAACTATCCGGATGAAAACGTCTTTAACAAATGTACACTCAGTAGCAAAAAAAAAGCCGAGCAAAATTTTGCTTCCAAAATATGCCATGTTCAACCTACTGTAACTTTGTCAATTATCAATATTTTTAGCTGAAACTTTAACCACACTAGTAACAATCTATAGACCGTATGTTGTCGAAATTTTATGTTGATCAGGCTTATAAATTTGAAGTTTTAATTACATATGTGAAAAAAATCATTTTTGAACATACCAATTTCAAAAATCCGTATTTCTGTGAAAAATTTAGATAACATATTTTAAATTTCACAATAGCCTAAAAATACATAGGAAATAATGTGGACGAAATTTGAACTGTTTCCATCAAGTGGTTTGGACTACAGCTGGCGTCAAAGTTGACGCACCAACATGAGTATTTCCCTTTTTCACCTGATATTGACCGTGCTGAAATATCGGTGCAAAAAAAAGCCGAGGTGAATTCATCTTATTAAGACACAGGATTTGTTACGCCTGAAATAGCCAAAATAACTAGTGTAACTCACGAAATACTTCAAAATATGGCATCCAGCATCAATTGGATTGAAAAACTACGTATACAGTGTTATACAGTATTATTAGAAGAATTCACCTCGGCTTTTTTTTGCACCGATATTTCAGCACGGTCAATATCAGGTGAAAAAGGAAATACTCATGTTGGTGCGTCAACTTTGACGCCAGCTGTAGTCCAAACCACTTGATGAAACAGTTCAATTTCGTCCACATTATTTCCATTTATTTTTGAGGCTATTGTGAAATTTAAAATATTTTATCTAAATTTTTCACAGAAATACGGATTTTTGAAATTGGTATGTCCAAAAATGATTTTTTTCACATATGTAATGAAAACTTCAAATTTATAAGCCTGATCAACATAAAATTTCGACAACATACGGTCTATAGATTGTTTCTAGTGTGGTTAAAGTTTCAGCTAAAAATATTGATAATTGACAAAGTTACCGTAGCTTGACCATGGCATTTTTTGGAAGCAAAATTTTGCTCGGCTTTTTTTTTGCTACTGAGTGTATATCACTACCAGTTAGTCGTAACAAGGTTTGTTATAATTTTGGACCCTTCTGGTCGGATATCAATAGTTATGATGGTTTTGTGGCCCACAAAGTGTTGTAGTGGTTTACTTAATCTAAAATATAGGTGTACGGTGTATGTTTCCGATGCTTGGAGCGTACACATGTCTTGGGAATGTAGAGGCTCGGACAGGAGCGGAATCTTTTCATTCATTCCGCTCCACAACTTACAGGCTATAACACACGGGATTGCAATGTCCCCTCAATGTCTGACGTGCGCTTGGGAAACCAGACGACAAGCACGTCACGGGGGCTCAAAGTGCTTAGCCTACAAGAGTAAACCTAGAAGCTAATCGGAGTGCAGGTAACCCCACTAAACCTTAACCACAGTGAGCCAGCTGAACAACTGGCGGCCACTGGATTACAACAGAATTGTATCTAAAGTTCAACAAAATTTGTTACAAATAAAATATTTTGGTATAATTTTGTTAGCAGCATTCTAGGTGACCGTTTCAGCGGGGCGAAATCATAAGTCTTTAAATTATTTGATAGGGAAAATCTGTGAAATATCACGCACGACAGTTTCTAGCTATTATCAATACCTTTCATATGATGCAAAGAAATTCTTGAAATATTTTGTAAATGTCGAGTCTTATCAAATATGGTGACAGGACTCGAGGTTTTTCCTTACTCTCCAGAGTTTAGCAAAGATGATCTTAGCTCCCTTTGTGAATTGCTTTCAAAATCAGCGTGGTATGCATCCAAACATTGAAAATAAAAAACAATTTTAGTTTGTTCATCTTTGAGAACCATGCTGAGAACCAACTGGCTCTCCAGAAGATCCGGAACATCCGTAAAAGTGGCCTATTCGTGGAAGTAGCCCCGAAAGGACTTTTTCTTGCAATCAACATTTAGTTTATGAAAGTAAAATGAATTTCAGTATGTGGTCTGTAGATATCCCTCCAGTGGCCATATGGTGGCCACCCGGAAGATCCGGATCATCCGTAAAAAATTGCCAGTTTTTTTAATTAGTCCGAAGAGGTCGTTTTTTTGCAATCATTATTGAGTTTATGAAAGTAGGATGAACTTCAATTTGTGGTCTGAACGTGTCCCTTCAGTCATATGGTGGCCACTCGGAAGATCCGGAACATCCGTAAAAAATTGCCAGTTCTTGGAAATAGTCCCAAGAGGACGTTTTTTTTTTGTAATCATTATTTAGTTTATGAAAGTAAAATGAACTTCAATTTATGGTCTGTAGATATCCCTTCAGTAGTCATATGGTGGCCACCCGGAAGATCCGGAACATCAAATTATATCTCAATCGAAACAAAATTTGCAATAAAACAATAGCTTTTACAATAATGTTTTAGTTAAAAACACAACTAGAACATAATTTGTTATAATTAATCAAAGCACAATAGCGTATATGCTAAAAACATTTAATCTAATCTATTTTGTTCACTATTTCGTGAATGTCAAATGCATTTTTCTTGCAGGATCATTTTGAGGCGTCAATGAGCAATTGGAATGTGAACACAGCGTGTCAGATTTACAAATATGGTGATAGGATACTATTCAACTCTCGTTTTTTGTGAGTTCTTATAGAGTGACAGCAAAAGTAGCTCTCACTACAAAAGAATATTTAAAGAATGAAAGAGTTGAAAAACTTCCTTTCACAACACTTCCAAATCGGGCACGTGAATCCTAATTTTTTAATTGGTTATATTTTGTTATAACTCAGTTATGGAAAATAAGAGAATTTGTTATAGTTTAGTTTTTGTTTTCTATTCCATAAAACACATTGAGTCATATATTTTTTAAGAGTATGACACATTTTTTTACTAGATGACGAACTAGCCCAGGAGGCTAAAGTCACACTGACAAGAAAAAAAAATGTTGCAGTCTTACTGTTGAGGAAATTTTGTTACAATTATGGTCATTTTACTACAAACGGACCAAAGATTATGACCAATTTTTCTAGAAAAAATCCTGCTTACCTAGAAACAAAATCATGTTACAGTCCACTGGTCACGTGTTGTGTCAGAAAGTTCGCCATAGTTTCACCGAATCAAAAGCAAACAAATAAAATATTTCAATAGTGGTTTTCAGTTACTCTGTTTATAAACAGAGGTTGTTAAAATTTAGATCACAGTTGGAGTTTCAATAACAGAAATTGTAATTAAAAAATCCGCAAATTGTAACAAAAAACCTCAAAACGTCACAAAAACCTCAAAATGTAACAAGAAGTACCTGTTGTGGCCCTATCCTGTTGAAGAAGTACCTGTTGTGGCACTATCGAGCTTAATTGAGATTTATTAAAGTTTTAGGTGAGCCACTAGAAATCAATTTTGATTAATTATGGCACCAAGTGATGCCAATAGGTTTCAAATTTGAGTCAGGTTTGGGAGAACCTAAACAGCTTGTTTACTGTTTGATCTAAAAACTTTTCTCAAATGCTTTTTACTCCTACCAAAGATTTTATTTCGACTTACTAAACTCTTAAATCCTGTTATGAGATGCCGTTGAATAACTTATTCATATAATCTTATTATGTTCAACTGAAAAAGCATTGCAAAACCATTTTGCTTCCAGTAAATGCAATAAACGGTAAATGGTCATTGAGGGAAATCACCATAATCAACTACTTGGTGGGGTGACCACCAAAATGTGAAACTACTGCAAAAACGGCTATAGTGGCTTGTAGTTCGACATACATAGACATACACGCTAAATTTCAGTGCGATACTGCTCTTAGTTTTGTTTTGACAGCTGATTGGCATCATGTTGAATAGTGATAAAAACGATTTTCGTTCGCTCAAAAAACATTATTTTTTGAAAGCCAAAACGGCGAAGGAAACAACAGAAAAGCTGTATTATGGGACAAATGCTCTCGCAGATTACACCGTTATATGTTGATTTCGTGAATTTCGTTGTGGCCACGACTCCATTACCAATTAAGTGTGCAGCGGCAAGCTCTCCGATGCGGCTACAGACAACAATGTCAAAAAAGTTCATGGTTCAAATTCAATGGTGTTGGCTGACCGGAAAGTGAAGGTGCGTGAGCTAGCAGATGCCACAATTATTAGTACTGAGCGAACACGCCATATTTTGGGCGAGATTCCGCATATGGAAAAGTTATCCTGCCGCTGGGTGGTGCGGATACTCACTCCTGACCAAAAACACGGACGTGAGAGCACTTCGAAACAGTGTTTAGACTAGCTGAATCGGAATCAGAAGGACTTTTAGCGTCGGTTGGTAACTGTTGACTAAACCTGGATCCACTTTATCACATCAGAATCAGATCGAACAGAATGAGTGCCCGGCAATGGACTGAAGCCGGCTCGAGTGCTCTGAATAGGCTTCTTTAATGGCTCAATGGTTCGGGAAGATTTTGGTGATGGTTTTCTGGGATTGTCAGGGCATACTCTTTATGAATTACCTCAAAAAGAATAAAACCACCAACAAAATCAGTATTGCTGTGCGTTATTGGAGCGATTGAAATCGCTGCAAAATGACCTCACATGAAGAGAAAAAATCAAGGATTTATGGCTCCAATTGCTTCCGCATCCACCGTATTCGCCAGATTTGGCTCCCTCGGTCTATTATACGAATAAAAATCCGTGCCCGGATCCGTAAACAGCAGTCATGAATTCGAGATCAAGCCAAAATACTCCGTGAACTGAATCACGTAATCGGGAACTAGTACACGTTTTTGGATATAAATCATGAAAACGTGAATTATTTCACAGTCCGTTTTCATTTTCGTGAACGCTTTTGTTTCCGTGTAACGTGTTCAAACCTCAAAAGATGGCTCACGCGAGGAAATAATCTAAAGGGTGTCCACGATGAAATTGCCACACTATGAAATTGCTCTAACTTTGGGTTTAACCGTTGGGTAGAATTTAATGAAAATTTGGGTGGATTTAGTTCATAGTGCATTTTTAACATCCTGCAAGTTTTAAAGTCCTGTGATCAAAACTCGCGGAAATGGAGTCGAAAGAACAGCTCGTGCGTGATAAAATCTTGCGCATTCATCACGAGAACAAAGATCTCTCGCATCGTTCCATCGCTAAAACGTTGGGAATTGCGAATTCCACGGTGTCGCGAGTGATTAAGCGGTTCGAGGAACGGTTGACCACCGATCGGAAGCCCAGAAGTGAAGGAAAAAGTATTCCGTATAACACCAAAAATCACAACCGCGTAGTTGGGGCCTTCAACCGAAATCCGAACGCCTCCGTTAGGGATGTGGATAAGAAGCTGCACCTAAGCCAAAGTTTTGTCCAGAAGGCCAAAACTAAGTGCTGAGCTTCGAACGTTCAAGGTACAAAAGGCCCCTAATCGCGACAAGAAGCAGAACAAGTCCGCCAAAACCCGTGCCAGGAAGTTGTACCTCAACATGCTGACGAAAGTTGAATGCTGCATCATGGACGACGAAACATAAGTGAAGGCCGACTTCAAACAGATCCCGGCAACCTGTTTTTCACGGCCAAGGATAAGTTCAGCGTTCCGGAGCATGTCCGCACTCAGAAGTTGTCCAAATTTGCGAGAAATTCCTGGTTTGGCAAACCATCTGCACGTGCGGGAAGCGGAGTGCACCTTTCGTGACCCAGGACACGATGAACGGACAGGTATGTATGTATGTATGTAAGAAGCCACCATCCTAGCGTGGTCCTTGCCCTGCATGCGGTTCCACTTAACAGAAAGATCATGCTTTGTTACCGTTCTAAATTCAACAAACTGCTGTATGAAGGGCCAAAAAGGGTTGGGCAGGCCCGTAAGCAGAGACACTTACGCGAAACCTGCGGGAATAAGAGAATCTCCTTCCAGCAGTAAGATCCAATAAAACGAATAACAAAATACGCAATTCAGTTAAGCTTTCCACTAGATGGTTTGTTTGAGAAAGGCGCGTCAAATTCATTACAACTGTTGGAGTGGAATTTACCAATCATGAATGATAGACACATCCCCTCCTAGACTCCGGTTGGCTGTCCACTCTATTGTCCAATTGCAACTTCAATGATGCCCTGATGCACCCTCCCATCCCAGTATTTAAATATGTTAATGCAATAAAATATAATTAGGTTCATGCAATATATATCAAATATACAATATATAAAGGAAATAAGTATACAAAGTGTACGTACATTGTTACGGCACATAGGTGTCTGTATATTCTTTTCAAAATTGCATGCCTCGCATGGCAAAATTTCCTTTCTGCTGGTTCTAGGGAGCAATAACCTGTTACAGTTGAGTCAGAACCCCTAAACAGAATACTATCAGAAGCACTCTGTGCTAAAAATTAATATCAGAATGATCAAAATCAGTTAATAATGATTGTTAAATTGTTAAAATAAATTACACCAACTGTCGAACCTATGAAGAAGAAGAATAAACCAACAAGGAAACCTTGTCGAACTTTTCGTAATAAGAACGAATGTCTGCCGCAGATTCAGTGAAATTATACAAATTCTATATTGTATGAAAATAAGGAAAGTTGTCAAATTAAAAGTGAAAATGCTACTACTAGTGGGTTCAAATGCACTCCTGGTCCACATCACCCTGTAAAACACTGGTTTGCATCTTTCCCGATTGGGTAAAGATCCAGTCCAAGCCCTGGGACCTGGTAGTTTTCAATCTACCACAAGGTTTTTCCAATGCCCAGGGAGGACACGATGAACGGACAGGTGTACATAAAAGAGTGCCTCCAGAAGCGGCTGCTTCCTCTCCTGAAGGCCCACAACGTCCCAACAATCTTCTGGCCGGATTTGGCCTCATGCCACTACTCCAAGGACGTGCTGAAGTGGTATGCGGACAATAAGGTCAATTTCGTGCCGAAAATGTTCAACCCTCCCAACACTCCGGAGCTCCATCGAGAAGTACTGGGCGATTATGAAGCAGCACCTTCTTAAACGACCTAAGGTAGTGAAGACAGTCGAGGAACTGAAGAAAGTATGGGTTTACATGCAAAAAACGGTTGATTCACAGGTTGTGCAGAATCTTATGGCCGGGGTTAAGGACAAGGTGCGGGCATTTGCGTATGGACTGTAAATAAAATACGAGTAAAATGGTAAAATGAAGTTTAATAGTTATTTCTCAATCCCTGAAAATTTGATGGCAATCGGATGAAAACTCGAATTTTGCGAATCCATTTTGTGTGTGGCAATTTCATCGTGGACACCCTTTACGCCGCGGAGGAGTATTTTGCAAACCTTATGGAAAATTACTAAGGAAATTTAGAGACCCTCGTGATCCATACAAAAATATGTAGGGTTAAGCACTACTTTGGCACACAGTGATTCTCTTCATCTTGGGGGGTTGTGTTAGCCAAATTGTTTGAAATTCGGTTAAGGGATTCTTTGTATGAGAGTTCATATTTTGGTTGAGTTTCAGCCACTTGGGTCCCAAACCTGAACCCCAGCAATCATGTTGAAAATCATGTTATGCCAAAATAATGCTTTGAAACAAAAATTTAATGTGTTTCACTGCGCTGTTACTAATTGTTTTGTCACTTACGGCTACAAAATTCAGTAATAGAGGTTTTATGCAGAAAGTTTCCGATTAAAGCAAATAAATAGTTTAATTCTGATAACACCCTTTGCGCCATTTCTCTTTTGTTGGACATATTAAGCTGATTTTCAATGCTTTTATTAACAAATTGTTGTAAGTTTAGCCAAGTTGTTAAAACAGAAGATACATATTCTTTATAAATATTGGCATTGCAAATAAATGGAATAACTACGGTAGCTATAAACTGAGAATACACTGCCACCTAGTTTTTAAAGTTGGAATCATTGATTGATCTTGTTTCGGCAGGGGCTCTAAACAAAACGCCAGCTGTGGGAAGCAAATAAAAACTTATGCTAGCTTCACTGTTAAACCACAAAAGGCAAAAAACATGATCAGATAGTTTTATAGTAGTCATTGCGAAGATAAATTGTCTTTAAGGCGAAACTGTGATTTTTCCCAATCACCATATTGAAATATTAGAAGTAATTGATGTGTGGAAAAATAAATGCACCAAATTTTAAATGTAATGCAAATGAACTGTTGATCGGAGATCAATTCAGGTATTCCTCTAGATGACCTTATTGAATATTATCAATTTTCAGGAAATTCATGATTTATTTATGGAATATATTTATTTAATTTTGTTTTTTCTGTTGCAAACTAGCATACATTTTTGGCTCTTGTCGTGCCAATGTTCATTATAAATTTAAATACGCATATGATTTGAAGCATGATACGTTGTTAAAAAAACTCAATTTGTTTTGAATATTTTGCATTCAAAAAAAAAAAAAAAAAAAATCGTGCAACACTAGAACTTTTTTCTCAGATGTCATTTACTGCTAAATGAATCAGAAGAGCAAAGAATCGAACAAAGCAGAAATCAAAAACCAACCACGATATCACAGTGAAATTTGACAGCCGTGACCATTTGGTCGTATGTTGGTTTTCATAACAGCCAATAAGTTTTATGAAGGTTCTCAAGTGCTCGTTACATCTTTCACTGGAACATTTTCAAAGTCTGTATGGTCTTTATTTACTTGTTTTCACAACCGTCTAAAGAGGGGGGCACTTTGTACAAATTTCGGCAATAAAGAAGCAGGGGGTGTTAGTAGACAGACAGTTTTGATTGCACACAGAAAAAAAATGAAAATTACTTCTTAATCTGAAACTTTTGTGAAAATATTTCGATATAGGGATTGTATGCGTATAATGGACCCTGTGCGTATAATGGACCCCCTGGCATATTATTGTAATTATTTCGTTATTATCGTACTTCACCTAAGCAATTTCAGTTAAAACACATAGTATCAACACTTAAACAAAGGTTAGAATATGATTCTTCACAATTGTTACATATAAAACATCATTATTAATTATTTTTACCTGATCACTGCATGGTACAGTGATTTGTAAATATTTTCGTTACAGGAGAGAAAAAAAAGCATTTGATCATATAAATCAATTGTAGATTTTAAAAATGCATTTTCGAAACATTAATACCTAGTACTTATATTAAATTTTACAATGCAATAATAAAGCTATGAAAAATTGAACAAATTGTCTAAATTTTGAGGGTTCATTATAGGACTAATTGGAAGTGCTATGTTGCCTATTTGGCAACCCTTCATTTCAGTTTTTAAACAAACTGAACTTATTGTTTGCATACCGTCTAAAGTGAAAATTTTTGATTAGGAAAAACTAATAAATGTAAGCATACTTACACGGAATCTGAAGTATCGGACGCATAGATATTTTCATTACTTTTCTATCAATGTACAGGGATGAATGTATTTTGAGCATGTATGTATTTTGGTCACTTTGCTGTAAAATACATTATACAGGGTGTTCGGTTCCTTAATACAAATGTGTTCAGGGGCGATGATATTTGAGGAAAAAAATTGTTCTACGCCTATGGAGAAAGCTCAAAGTATTCGAAGTTATTGAACTTTTAATTTTTAGTGAATGTAAGTATTAAATTGGCTGTAACTCAATTATTTTATTTACCAACAATTTATTTCCTCAATTCGAAAACAAAAACATGGCTTTGAAAGTGTTCTACAACTCTCTCTCTCTCTCTCTCTCTCTCTCTCTCTCTCTCTCTCTCTCTCTCTCTCTCTCTCTCTCTCTCTCTCTCTCTTTAACACAAACTTTCTATCTTGCTAAGTTTTTTTTTTACAATTTTGTTTTGAATGCGGCATGTTGTGCCTCCAATAAGCAGATAATAAAATCATGAATTCAACCAAACCGTGGTAATGTCTGTGCGCAGGATGCATAACTCAAATGTTTTCAAAACAGTACCACACGGTTTCCGAAAACAGCTATGTTTTTTCCAGAAGAGTTAGCAGATAGTCATCTCTGCTACGGTTATGTCCATTGTTTGGAATCGGCAGCCCAAATAAAATCTTGCTAAATAACATAATTTTTAGTTACAGCCAATTTAAGACTAACATGTACCAAAAAAATAAAAGTTCAACAACTCCGTAAAATTTTAGATTTGAGCATACGCGTAAAACTTTTGTTTTCCTCAAATATCATCCCCTATCGCCCCTGAAAATATTTGCACTAAGGAACCGAACACCCTGTATATGCATCAAAGATTGTACTATTTTTATTCTAGGTGTACCTAGATTGAACCTAGATAGGTCTGGTGTTGTAACACATCGGATGCGTTTAGAATTTTATCTATCATGGAGAAAAAAGTATGGTAAAAACAACCAGTTTACGTTGAATCAACAAAATTTCAATATTAAAAAACTCACAAGCACATTACTAGGTAAATTCAAACAAAACTCAACGCTTGTTCCAACCAAAACTTAGCGTTAGTGAAACAAACTTGTTGTTTGAAATAAATATTGAATCGGTAATTGAAACCAGCGGTATCGTTTGAATTAACCAACCAACTAGTTGAAATCAAATAAAAATTAATACTACACCTACCGTATTTTTTGTTCCACCTATTTATTTAGCATTTATTTAGCTGGACTACCGTTAAACGCAAAACTGTATTAGATATAGTGCATACCATAGGGCATGGACATTATGCGTTTAGTTTTATTTAAGGTCTCCTATAGTAGATAAAAAAATCACTAAACGCTCTAACGGTTATACGGCATTTTATTTCTTTATAAACAATAACATATAACTGTAGTATACTTTAAATCACTATGAATCATAAATTACACTAAATCACCAATTTCACTCCGGACTCACGAAATGTCCCCGCACGAACAACTGATAGGAATTTTACTGACACCATATGAGGGAAACTAATCATGTAGTTTGTTCTCCATCATATTTAAGGTTGGTATTTACCCAACCACAAACTATGGCCATTTTCACCAAACATTCAGGTTATTTCAACCTAAGATCACAGTTTGAATCAGCCAAACAGAACTTTGTATAGCAATTAAATTTTTGGTTAAAACAAACATTTTTAGGGTTGAAAATAAGCGGCCTTGCTGTTCCAATTAACTAACATTAATTTTAAAACAATGTTATTATCTGAGTAGAAATCACTTGAAAAAGCGGTTTGCTTCAACTACAATTGCGAGTTTGAAGCAAACAAGCATCAACTTCATCTCAAGCAGAGCCAGACTTTACATTTCAACCATAGTGTTGGTTATTTCAAACAAGACTCATTTCTCTCCGTGATGGAAGGTGGCCAGAATATATACATGTCCAAAATATATGCGCTATCCTATTTTTCTACGAGATAACAAATTGGTTTAGCAGCGTCAGGTTAATCATTATAATCAAATTAGTTGGCATGCGTATTATCTACCCGGGTCTATAGTGCGCATTATAGACCCGTGTCTAAAATAAGAAAATGGGTCCAAAAAAGCGCATAATGACCATCGCGAATTATCGATGTCTACCAGGAAAACTTGGACTAATAAAATAGTGTTTACCGTAATTCTGTGTAAATGACTAGTTATTTTCATCAAATGTAGGAGTGTTGCCCAAAAAGTAAATAAAATTTTAATGGAATTCATTGAAATTGTTCAAAGCTTCAACTAAGGGGTTCATTACTAGCATATCAACCCTATACAAGTCCAAAATATATGCGTTACCCTATTTGTCTACGAGATAACAAATTGGTTTAGCTGCGTCAGATCAATCATTTTAATCAAATTAGTTGATATGCGTATTTTGGACCCGGGTCTATAATGCGCATTATAGACCCGGGTCCAAAATAAGCAAATGGGTCCAAAAAAGGCACATTATGATCAGCGCAATTATCGATGTTTACGAGGAAAACCTAGCCTCAAAAATAGAGTTTACTGTAATTTTGTGTAAATGACTGGTTATTTTCATCAAATGTGGGATTGTTGTACAAATAGTTAATAAAATTCTTATAGAATTCATCGAAAATGTTTAAAGCTCCTACTAAGGGGTCCATTACTAGCATATCAACCCTAATTAATGGTTGCATGCAATTTTCAATTTGATATATCCTGAACAGTGAGAAACACTACCTTCAAGCAAACTTATATAATATTCATTACAATATTTGAACTTAAATTCATATTTGCAACCGATAACACATAAGTATACGACACGACTGTGAAAATCGTAGTGAGCGGACATAGGATTCAATTTACTCGAAGCCGGCAAGTGCACAATCGATAAATGCAAACTTGTCTGTAAATCTCAAACCTGCCAAAAAAATCAAATAACTGCTACACATAAATGGAATCAGTTTAAGAACTGTTTTTGAAGGCCAATAAATAGAATATTTTTGAAATTACAACTTATTCCTTATATTTTTGAATGGAAGAAATCTAATAAATATATTTTAATCTAACTTAAACAAATCCGATTCGTACACTGGTAAAAAAGCAATGATAACATATATGTGTCCCATCTACGATTTTTTGCAATATAATCAACAAATTATGTCTATTTGTAACCACACATACTTCCTATGTGTGCACATACCCACTATGTGTGGCCACACATATTTTTCATTTGTCACATAAACATAAAATCATTTGTGTTTCTCAGAGGGAGCTGTTTATAAGTGAACATATCTGTATTATGTGGAATTTTCTATGGATTTTTGTCAATAAATATGTGTGGTTTATTTCTCCTGTAGATCATAGCATATTTAAAATTTACAGCTCTTGTATTGACAGCACGAGTATATTTACAGTAAACTTTTTTTTAGCACAGTAAATTTAAAATCACGCGTAAATTTCTATTTAATATAAAAGAGGTAGATTTGTTACATTCAAATAATTCAAGTGATCTTTCTTCTCAGTTTCTAGTTAAAATTGTTGGTTTTTATATTTTGGAATAAGCCCATTAAAAGGAACTGTCCAGGGTATGAACGTTAACTAATCGAAAGTTCCCAACGATCTGATGAAAAGTTTTGTTATTCTATCCAACTTGCATCTTTCAGCTTCAGGTTGCAAATTAGCCTACTTGTTGAGAACTATGGTGCTTATCATGACCTAATTTTTGGTCTAGTCCACCTCTAGACGAAACAGCGAATAAAAAAAAGTGCTATTGTTACTCTCTTTCTCAAAAATCTTACAATTCCATATCCATATCGCCTTATAAAGTTTGGTCATCATCAATTTCATCAGTAGTCAAGAAATTTGTCTGGAGTTCACTCGAAGATGTGGTTATCCGGAGTAATGTTTATTCGTCAAATTGTCAAACGGAGTAGTTGTCAATGATCTTTCAGATCAGTGAAATTAAGAAAACATATGAGTTTCTTAAGAAACTGTATCCATCAATATTAAGTTAACAATCACAATGAAAGAATTTTAGATTTTGTTTCGATGCGAAACAAGCAATGTTCTTTTATCTTTCCAGCCAATTCATCTCTCTAGTATTCAAACTACTAATTTTCTGAATGCTGTCTACCTGGGAGGCAATCTTGTTTGTCTAGGATTCCCTTCAAACAACGAATCTATTCATTTTCTTTGACACCCACTACAAACTTTAATCTCAACTCACCGAAAAATCTATGTTGAACCAAACCCAACATTGCTAACAGCCACCGTGGACCACGACACCGTGCCAGTCAGTGCCAAGTAGTCGTGTAGATTCATATGAATACATAATCAACACTCTGTCAAATTGATCGATTGCCGGTAGATTTCTGCCACGGTTCTCCTTCGGTCGGTTCCGATCTTCTCCCGTGTCTGTACGTTGATGTGTTCCTCCCTACTGTCAAGAGTTCTCCAACGATGCGTATCAAACTGCTTCCGATTTGCGTCTCGCTGTGCGCGCTGCGGAGCTCGTGTGCTCTGCAAGCATTTTCTTTTTTTTCAGATTTCGATATGCTGTAGGTACTCTTCTCAGATGAGTTTTCGTCCTTCCCAGCTGGCGCTATTCCCCCCTCCCATATCCACCATCCTGCAGCACAACGTCAATGGTCTGATTGCTGAATGATTATTCTTTTCCGGTGTGGCGATGCCACTGCTGCTCCAGATGGAGAACCATCCGCCATGCTGTTTCAGGTGATTCGTCTCACACCAACCTGTTCCGTTGGTCCATTTTCCCATCACTTCCCAGTATCTACACCTCGAGAATAGTGTGTCTTCCGAAGCGAAACGAACATGTCTACTTATATTTTTATTGCAATTTATCGATACCTGGTGTGTGCTTCTTTCCCACGTTTATGCCTCGTTTCAGTAAGAGAGAGGGGACTTTCACCCACCACCACACCCAAATCATCGCCACAGGTTCAAGTTGCCTGACGAGGTCGATCGAAGTGGCAGCAGCCGTTCATGAATCACGGAGAAATGTGATTATTCTTTTTCTGACGTTTAAGGATCACCCTCGCCGCCAACGCCGCCTCCCTCGTCGTCCTCGTCGACTAGGTTGGTTGGATCGTTGGTTGGCAGGAGAATTGGGTGGTAAAACGAATGAGATGAAGAAAAATGATCCTAGGGATAGCGAGAAAAAAAAAAAGTGAACCGTTTGATGTGGGTTTTGTACCTCCCAAACAGTTTCGGGCTCCCTAGATGGAAGAAAACACATTTGTGCTAACAATTGGCACATTTACCGAGGGATAATGAATACATATTTTTTTTCTGGACGACACTTGGAACTGGCAGGTGGATTGCAATTCGTTGCGGTTAAACGGGGTTTAGTATTTGCTGGGCAAATCGATTTGTTCGGTTAAGTGTGAAGACAGTGAATCAATTTGAATTGCGAATGTTTCCAAATTCAACTGATGAGTCCAAAAAACTCAAACCAATCCACGCCATATATGATGTATAGGCATATGACTGTCTTTCTGCAAAATAAAGGAACAATACAAGGACACAATACATTACAGAATCTTACATATTATTAGGTCAGTTAGCTATGAAAGGTACCTCACCATTACATTTTAATTAAACAAGCTGTGTATGCAACTTATATATGTATCTGCAATAGGAAAAAGTCAATCATAAAAAAAGTTCAAAAAAGACAGTTAGTTTCCCTAAAACATGTTTCTGCTGAAATGTTGATACATTTAATTTTCCTCCGGCTCGTGTTCCGGTTCATCCTAGAGTAAAAGTGTATTGCCCAGTGAGTTGCTGCAAAAAGTAGGGTCTACCCAAAGCCACTTCCTGCCACTTTCAAGACGTTTGAATTTGCGCCTTTAAAGGTCCAAAATGGAATGTCGTTCGATAAAAAATACTCATTCATAACCATTCATAACATTCATAACATTCATAAGAAATACAAGAAAAAAAATGAAAACACTGAGCGAACAGATCAGTCATCATCGAGAGGAATTCATAAGAATATCATATGGAAATTTTTCAGAAGATATTATTGCAAATTTCATACGATTATCTAATGGAAAAAAGCATAAAACGATTGTATGAAAATTTCCTCACAGATAAAAAAAAGTAGCTATTGAAATTCAAACCATGAACTTCGGGATCCAGAGACGAGCCACAATCCCACGAGACTAAACACGCTTGAAAAATAATTTCCATTGAAAGTGTATAAGAAGCATGTTTTTGTCGACCAATGCAACAATAATCATTTCATACGATTTCGTTTGAAGTGAGTCTTGGACCCTTGCTTTTTGGTTCATAGTTCCGATCATATGAAAATCGTACAGATAATATCCTGAGTGTATATTTATGTCTATTTTTCTGAACCTTATAGACTCAAAGACTACCGAACTGGCCAGCGTGAAATTTAGTATGGAGGGGTTTTTGGGGCCGGAGAAGGTTCTCATGCTAGTAAGAGATTCCTCCCTTCTCTGAGAGGGGCTCCTTACACATTTCTGCATAGATCAATAAATAATCAAGTAGAGATAACCAAATTTTGCAGGTGGGGTTTTCTGGAGGCAAACAATGTTTCTATGGTGGTTCAAAAGCCCTCTCCTCTTAAGAATTTATCATACAAATGAATCTGAAAATTTGGCATAACTCGAGAAATAATGAAGCAGATTGAATCAAATTTAGCTTGTGGGGAATTTGGAGGCAATAGGGCATTAGAGGCAATATGCAATGATTCTTCTATGGTTCGAGACCCCTTCTATCTCTGGTAGGAGGGAGTAGGGGGGCTTTCATACAAAGGAAACATAAATTTAAACCAATCATGAGAATTATCCCTCCTGTTATTAAAATTGGCGTGCAGGGGTTTTTGGAACCGGGAATGGTTCTTATGATGGTTCGAGACTCCTCTCCCGTTTGAAACGGGGGGCTTCCACACAAACTTCTGCATAACTCGAAAACTAATCAAGCAAATGGAATAATATTTGGCATGCGGGGGTTTTTGGAGGTGAAAAATGTTTCTATGGTGGTTTGAGACCCCTCCCTTATCTGAAAAGGATGACTCTCACACAAATGGAGCAGAATTTTCTGCATAACTCAAACACTTATCAAGCAAATAGAACCAAATTTTGCATCTAGGGTTTTTTGGAGGCAGAATTTTTTCAACGGTGGAGAGGGGTCCCGTCATCTCTGGATTAAATGAAGCATGAAAAATGAGATGACAAAGAAATTTTAACCAAACATGAGAATTATGCAGGCAAGGAGGATGAAATAAAGTATGAAGTGACTCGACACAACGTTGATAGTGTGAAAGAGATAAACAGAATTTCTTTCATATCCATGGCATCATTTCATTTTAGCTTCCATTTTTTTACCTACTTACCATCGAAATTATTTGAGAATAAGTTTTTCTACTGGTTTTTATAATAGAGCTCGGAAAAATCCTCCATTGTCAAATATTTTTTGAAAACTTCCCCCCTTGACGCAGTGCTTGCTCATCTAGCTGCAAAGGATAATATTTCTTTAACGTAATATTTAAGTATATGGACATCTGGCAAGGACTACGGCTCGAGGATTCAACGATATTCCGAAGACTAGAGAAGTAAATCTGATGTGGAATCACACTGGAATTTTGTGACGAAGAAATATCGGAAGCAATTCCGTGAGCCACAAGACCAAAACTAAAAGTTAAGTTTTACATTTGACGAGTGGACCTTGGTAAGGAACTGTCGTTATAATAATGTAAACGTCCATAATTCAAATCGCATGTGAAATTCAGGACTCGTGCGAAGCCGAGGATCAATGAATCCTGTACAATGCACACAATCATAGAAGCAGAAGTTGTCGGAATTCAGTTTGACGCATTCCAAAAATATCATGGGTCTTATTATGGAAAAAGTTTAAAACGTCAATTCGGAAAAAAGTTTTTTACTTATTGGTATCGAGTTTACAGGCTTTGCTGTCTTCAATGAACATTCCAGTGCCTTCTTCAAATTTCAGGAACCTTGTTGATGTTGCTGAGCTGTCAGCAATCATTATTTCAACCTCTCGACTATTATTTCATCCTCTCGACAGCGTCTGTTCGATTGAGGCTCTTCGGTCAATGAAACCTAGCAGACATGCATCTTATTCCCTTTCGAAACTAAGGGAACAGATGAGTGTGCTGTTTGAAAGATCATATTTGATCTTTGTATGTGTCCTTCCACATTGCTCAATCCAAGGCAATGCGAAAGTGGAATCACTTGCAAAGGTTTTTGTTTTCTTTATTAATTAGTTGGGGTTTGTTTTGTTCTGATAAAGGGCGATACGGTCAAAATTTGGTCAATATCAACTTGACGTATTTCTTTCAATTTTGCATTTAAAAAACCTGAACACCCCTCATTTTGAAGGTGTGTGTGTGTGTAGAATGTTGCTCCTATTTTGATTTTGGAATTCACTCTTCAGTTGTCAAAATGCCGTCCAAGCAAGAAGAGCAGCGTATCAAAATTTTGCTCGCGCATCGCGAAAATCCGAGCTACTCGCACGCAAAGTTGGCAAAATCGCTAAAAGTTGCCAAATCAACCGTTACAAATGTAATTAAAGTGTTTGGGAACGTTTGTCGACAGCCAGGAAGTCTGGATCGGGGAAATCGAAAACCGGAAGCCGCTGAGACGACAAAGAGAGTTGCCGGTAGTTTCAAGCGAATCCATAACCTATATCTCCGAGATGCCGCAAATAAGCTGGGTGTATCGTCTACAACCGTGCATCGAGCCAAAAACGAGCGGACTATCGACTTACAAGAAGGTAGTGACTCCAAATCGCGATGATAAACAAAATACGACGGCCAAAGCGCGATCCCGGAGGCTGTACACGACGATGCTGACGAAGTTTGACTGCGTGGTAATGGACGACGGAACCTACGTCAAAGCCGACTACAAGCAGCTTCCGGGACAGGAGTTTTATACGGCAAAAGGAAGGGAAAGGTAGCAGATATTTTCAAGCACACGAAACTGTCAAAGTTCGCAAAGAAATATCTGGTTTGGCAAGCCATCTGTACCTGTGGCTTGAAAAGCAGCATTTTCATAGCTTCCGGGACTGTCAACCAAGAAATTTACGTGAAAGAGTGTTTGAATAAACGTCTGCTGCCTTTCCTGAAGAAACACGGTTGTTCCGTACTGTTTTGGCCGGATTTGGCATCTTGCCATTACGGTAAAAAGGCCATGGAGTGGTACGCCGCCAACAACGTGCAGGTGGTTCCCAGCGACAAGAACCCTCCCAACACGCCAGAGCTCCGCCCAATTGAGAAATACTGGGCTATTGTCAAGCGGAACCTAAAGAAGACCAAAAAACTGCTAAGGACGAGCAGCAGTTCAAGGCAAACTGGCTTTCTGCGGCGAAGAAGGTGGACAAGGTGGCTGTACAAAATCTGACGGCAGGGGTCAAGCGTAAGGCCCGGCAATTCGGATTTGGAAAAGCGGAAGCCTAACTGAATATTTTTCCTGAATTTTATACTAATTGAACTTGAAAAAGAAATTTAATTTGATTTTTTAAATGAACGATTTCACCGATTTACACGCGTTTTCCCATGACCAAATTTTGACCGTATCACCGTTTATCTTGAAGAGTTTCTTTGTTATTAGTCACCAGAACTGGTTAAACTTAAAAGGGAGATCATATCGGACAACGATCAAATGCTGGCGTCAACTCTCTGGTGAGCTACAGAGTCCCATTTTCATTCTTAAAAATCGTCACCCCTATTAACCTCGCACCTTGAGTTAACGGTCCAAGTCTTACTAGAGCTAATTGTTAATAACTTATGTTATCGAAAAAAAAAATTAATGAATTATCGGCTATGCAAGGCTAACGCAATTAAACCTACCAAATAAATGAACTAGTAAAAAAAAAGATTTAATACCCATCAGCTTGATCGATTGTATTGTATTTTTAGCTTACCGCCAGAACTGGCTAACATAATTATTCACGAGTTGAAGCAGTTGACAAAGGCACATAACCCAACGCAGATCTTTTTATCGATAATTTTGTATAATACGTTCAAGTAAACTAATAGTAGACAGCGGGTGTTCATTTACTGGTGAAAAAGAATCAGAACCAGCTTTTAAAAAGCTTTAAATTTATTGCAATCAAATTATATAATCTGGTTTTTATATCAATCTTTTTTGAATAAAAATTAAAGTTGATACATCATTATTTGAAGCTTGAGCCATTAAATATCTGGGCAGAAAAAAAACAGATCTATCTCGGAACAATATTAAAAAAAATATGTTTAGTACTCAAATTTATCTATTTATTTCCTCAAATAATCAAATGTAGACAACATAAATGTTCTTATATCCAATAATTACTCAGTTATATACGAGGCATACTTAGATCAGTCATTTTACTATGTTGATTATAAACATTCATCATCTGATTTAAAGGTTCGAACGTCATTCGTTTGACAAATGAGTCTTTATTCTAAGTAAAACATTAATTATACTGAATTGTAATTTTCAATTAAGAATCAACAATTTAATCTGTTAGATATTTAGTTTTGACACAGGCAAACAGTAAACCAAAAATATTGTAAACTTAATTATTGACGCCGATATCTGCACGAACAGCAAAATGTGCCCAGCCGCATGTAGTTGAGACATCGCTTGTATCGTACCGGGGTGTCACTCTCACAACTAAACCATCTGTTTCAACTGGCTTATCCACTTCACTGTCTTCAATCAACTGGCATTGTTGTCAGAACATTTTCAACACGAGAACCTTAATTTTCACTCATACACGTGTTTTTTATTCGCTTACACTGAATTTCTTAATACTAGCGTTAGTATGACTTGGGCCATTAACTCGCTATTGGAAAAAGGTAGGCGAGGTTAAAAGGGGTGACATTTTTTTTTGGGATGTATTGGATAGAGAAACTTGGAAATGGGATGCTGTAGCCTCATCAGATAGTTGTCGCCAGCATTTAACGATGTGCGGTAATTCATGTATCTTGATTCCTTTTTTTTTAATTGCTTTTTTATTAATAAAATTCGTTACAACCCACTTTTGTGAGCGACCCCAGCAGCATTACTATATTTGGTTTAAATCAGTTGTCAAACTCTAAATTTTAATATACTTTTGAAATCCATTGCAATTTACCACTAATTCCTGTGAGTAACCCATCAGCATTCTTTCTGTTGGTTTAAATCAGTCACCAAACTCGATGCTCTAGTGTATTTTTATTTTCCACTGAACTAAACCTCCCGTACTTGTGAGTGGCCCAGCAGCATCACTACAGTTGGTTTTAATAGGTGCTTATGTTCGATGTTTCAATGTATTTTTGTATTGTACTGAAATGAATCACCCACACTTGTGAGTGGTTCAAACAGCATCCTTACTGTTCCATTTTGTACCAGGTCTCCAAGGGAATACTCCTCCATGAACTTCCCGATCGCAATGCGCACCACTTTCACACCAACGTTTTCCAGTTTTCTTAAGCGTATTAGATCTAAAAAGAAGTAAATAAGAAACCAAAACAATAAGGCTTGTTCGCTACAAACTCTGGACAGATTAAATTTCGAATAAAACAAATTTTCTGTTAATTCAATCCAAAAGGCATTTTTTATTCATATAACTGTGCATTATTAGTCATCTTAATACTAATTACAGTTACTTAATTAGGTGCATGAAGAAACTACGAATTTTTTAGTTAACTCCAGCCATTCGGTCTGTGCAGATGTCTCTGCAACTTTTGATCTCTTGAGTTCTCTTTTCATGAGAGACCAAAACCGCTCGATAGGTCGCCACTCCGAGCAGTTAGGTGGATTCTTTGACGTAGTGACAAGATGCCAAATCAGGCCAGAATAGCGAGGCAGCGTCATGGCTGCGTAGAAATGATAACAATCGCTTCTTTAGGCATTCTTCACGGTATATGTCCTTGTTTACCATTCCGGAAGTGATGAAACTTACTGTGATGAAGTGATGAAACTTTGACTTGCTCGAATACAGCTGCATATTGCCTGCCAAACCAAATAGTTTTGGGAAACTTGGACTTTTTCTTCGTCCTTAAATGCTCCTGTACACCATTCCATTGCATGGCAGTATAATAAGACATACATGGTCCATTATCACGCAGAAGTTCTTCGTCAAACATTCGCTATACAACTTGCGAGCCTGAGGTTTAGCCGTCACATTCTGTTTACCATTACGGTTCGGTACAGTATTCACCATGAACGACTTCATACCTTGCCGGTGCTTGAAAATATGTACGAAAGTTGGGAACATTTTTATTTTTCTAGCCACATTACGTACCGAAAGATCTGGTCTCTTCTGCAATATTTGCTTCACCTTCGCGTCCTTTTGATGGTTCCTGATATCCGTTTTGTTCTACTCCCAGCCTTGCGGGCTGTTGTCAAACGTGTATCGAAAGATTTAAGAAAGTTATGGACAGTGCTTCCAGGAAGACCAAGCTTTATTGCAAGTTTTCTTACTGATAGATCCGGGTTTTCATTGCGAACTCACAAAATTGCTTTTCGCACTTGCTTTTCTTTCGACGCCATTTTTGATCTATAAGCTGTAGTATCACCAAAAATTGATTTTACACAATGAACAGACTGCGTCTGCGAACAGTCTGCGAAATATTTCACGCGTTGATGAAGTATTTACAGAGATATACGTATATAGGGGTGTCTATATTTTGTCGCGAACAAGCTTTGTTCTTGAACGCATTAGCCAGCATCCCAATGCACAGTGGTCCAGAATGCGAATTTAGCTGGATACATACACTTCAAAGTTTTGGAGCAAAATTGTCTTCCACAAAATTGTTTTCAATAACAAAGCGCTTCTTCTGGTGTGAATGAAAACTAGGGTGGTCCTTATTTTTAGAAAAATCGAAAATCCAACTTATTTATTTGCAGAAATAAAGGTTTACATTATTCGGAGGAAGAAGAAGATGGAGAAAAGCATGACGGACAAGAAGAAGGCGGAGAGAAAGATTACAAAGAAGAAGACAATGGAGATGAAGATAATGATAAGGAATAGAATATACATGACGGAGAAGAATGTGTTGGAGAGAAATATGAATGAGAACAAAATGACTGAGAAGAAGATCATGGGGAGCAAGATAACGAAACGGAAGAAAACAAAGAAGAGCATGACGGAACGAAGAATGATAAAAGAAAGAAAACAAAGGAAAACAGGACAAAAATGAAGATGATGGAGAAGAAGATGGTGCAGAGGAGAGGAAGATACCGGAGATGAAGATGACGCGGAAGAAAATAACTGAGAAAAATGGATGATGGAGAGGAAGATATTCAATAGGAAAAAACGAAGAAAAGGAAGGAGGACATTCAAAAGGAAAAAAAGAAGAAAACCAAGGAAAAACGTGATGGTGAAGGAGATGATGGAGAAGAAACAGAACATATTGAAGAAAAGTGCCAACGAAGATGAATTATTTGGAGGAGCAATAACCAAGGGTAAAAAAGTGAAATTAATTCATATTTATTATAAACAACACCACTCACCTCATATTGTACACTCTTCATTTTCACAACTGAAACTGACATGAATGCATCCGATGGATGTAAAATGTTATGAATAAAAAAACAACAACAACAACAATTATTCGGAAAAGTTGAAGAATAAATAATTTCAAGCAACTTTGTGGTATAATTATTTCTGTACCTTTTCATATGACCGAATAAGAGCCTTTTTCTCTACGTAGCTTGGGGTGTAAAAGATAAAAATTTTGGCGTGTAAATCATGCCGATGTCTCTTACCGTTAGCGAGTAATTAACGATTTTCTTATAAAATTACGCCCTTTTCAAATGTGTTTTACTCAATTTAAAAAAATAACCTATCTCCAGTTTTCAAACATGAAATGCAATAATAAAAATACTTTCATATGCTGAAAAAATGCTAAAAACAATTTTTTTGGTTTGCCCCAACTAGAAAAACCAACACTTGAAAAAGGCCTATTTTCTTTACAAAAACCATAATAACTTCTGTTTGACATACGATAGAGACAATTTCAGCACACCAGAAGTTGTAACTTTTATTGTTCTAGAATCATTGGCAAGACAACTTTGCCTAAAAAATGTAAATAAAAAAGTTACAGCAAAATAGCTGATTTTTATAGGGTCACCCTAAGCTACTCAGGGAAAAATGCTCTAGTTCGTTCATATCAAAAGGTACAGAAATAATTATACCATAAAGTTGCTTGAAATTATTTATTCTACAACTTTTTTGAATATTGTATTTCTTTATTTCTACAAATAAAAAACGTACGTTTTTCGATTTTTCTGAAAATAAGGACCACTCTTGTTTTCATTCACTCCAAAAGAAGCGCCTTGTTATTAAAATAAAATGTGTGCAGGACAATTTTGCTCCAAAATTTTAAACTTAGGCTGAAAATGTATAATTGCAGCTAAATTCGCATTCTGGACCACTGTGCAATATAATGTAATATTTTAGATTTATTACACTAAGAGTTCACCATTACGTACCATTAATTACAGTAATAAGCATTCTGATTAAGTTTCAGAAATTTTTGTGTTCAAAAAAGCAAAAATTGGTATTCGATCATTTTACCACATACATAAGAAGTATGAATAGGTTATGAAAAAATCTTAGATTCCGAATTTTTTGGAAAAATGTTTTATTGGGTCGAAATGGGTAATTATTTTTAATAATCTTGAAGAAATATGCAGTACTTTCGTAAGATACCTTCTTTTGATTATTTGCACATAGGACTCTTTTGATGATCCGAGAGCAAACTTTTGAATTAAGCGCTTGCTCGGTTTATCATTCTTTTGTGAGATTGTTCTTCCTTTTAAACACGAGCAGTTCTTTGGAGTTTTATTGATTAACGAAATATCTATATTTGATGAAGCATATCCCTGTATCCGATGGCGAACTTCTGATTCATGATCTCACCCGGTATACTACTCGTACGTGTCTTAATGGCCAAACATCCATTCGGCCAAACATCCGTACGCTAAACGTCTTTATGCCAAACGGGGGTACCACCGTGATCGGATTGACTTTTGGGTGAAAAAAATGAAATGGAGTCGACAGATTAACCGAATGAAAATGTATGTTCAAATGGCAGCGTTATAAAAGTATGCCTTTTTTAACGTAGGACTACGTTTCTCTTTTCTAAACTGGTTGTCATTTCAAAATTTTGAAAGACGAGAGCGTTACGCTAAAGTGAAAGGTTTTTGAAAGATTATAAAATTCGTTCACCTCAACACAACGACTTCATTCACACACGTTTTGATCCGAAAAACTTACAATTTGTATGCATTGAAATTACCATTCGCTTCATTGGTATAAGTGGTTTAATTCTTCCTCAACAATGTGCTACTCTTGCTCCCATACAAATCTCCGTATGCACAGGTTGAAAATATGGTTTTCCCTATCGGGGTCTTACAAACTGGGTAACAAATGGTTCAAATTATCTTATTATTTTTATTTCATTTAGTTTCTTTCCAAGATGAATATATAAATAGGTACATCCATCAGCTGCAAAATTATTCTGCTTTGTTGCCGGTGTCTGATTTTATAACTGAGGCTGGCCTTTAGAATTTAGCTTTGAACTGTATTTTCGTGTCTCGCTTCCTTCAGGGCTATGCTATCAAAGCTAGTATATTAGGCTTTGTGCACAAATTACGTAACGCATGAAGGGGGGGGGGGGGTAGAGCAACCGTTACTTATTGTGACATATCGATTCGGGGAGGAGGGGTTTTTGAATCGTTACGTAACAAAATATCCAATTTGAAGAAAGATCAAAAGTGAATAACTAATTTGCATTATTAAAATTTCCTGTGTGCCATGCAAAGTAGTAAGTAGCAAGTAGAAAAGGGTTAATTTATACTAGTTAAGAAGTATGTTAAATTTTTGTGGGAAAACCCCACTTTCAATACATCAAATGAAAGCTTTAAATCCATATTTTGAAGGAAAAAAATCTAAACTGAGCCAAAGCTTTGTTTTTGTATTCCAAATCACGGTTGCCATGACTGGAACATTGCACCAATTATCGCCATAGTTTTAAATTCTGATTCCTTTGATGACCAATTGCTTATGTTTCTTATGGGAGTGGCCATAGCAGAAACATATTTATGAATCATAGAGGGTTTGAGCTGTTTAGTGGAATACCTGTAACTAGAAATTAGAAGAAAAATTAGTATTTTCCATTTATTTCCAACTACCTTTGCTTATCTAAGTCGAGTTATTGGTAAGAAACACTGACGAAGTCTGCACATTGTAGACAAAATACGCGTATCTTTCAAGATAAGCAAATGGAAAATATTAATTTTTCTTCTAATTTCTAGTAACACATTTATGGCCAAGTGGTGCAAGTAATCTGAAAATTTAAGAAAAATGGTTTAAGTCCATCTTTTGATTTCAGACCAAATGCTAAAATTTCGATGAATGAAGACGTACTATTTAAATGTGATCTACTCAACGAAAGGTATCTCATGACGATTTGTATCACCAATTGGTGAGAACTATATTGTTTGTGTTACCACCCCAAACAATACAATCTGCCGCACTTCAAACACACTCGCCACCACATGAAAAATAAATTCATTCCTGGCACCACTTACACGAATCGATTTCTTGCCTTCTCACTGTTTTGTTTCCCTCTTGCTTGCACTCACATGATTTAGATGATGCATAAGTTTAGGTGAATTAATCGTCAAAAAGGTCCATGGTTGCCAATACGCATAAGTTTTTGATTGTAGTATTGACAGATGAGTTAAAACACAAAAACACCTTCGAACACACTGAAACACAAACTCAACGTGACAGAGTTATTAACCCCCTGAAGTTATATGAATAAAACTTTGAACTTCTTTTGAGATACTTTAAATAATTTAAAGACATTTGAGTAAACTTGTTAAACTATTACTTGTAACAGTTTTAAGAACATCCAGTAATCTGAATAAATGCAGTACAATGAGTGCAATGTTTTTGGTAATCTTTAATACAGGTATACCTCGATAGTACGTACATAAACTTTCTCACTTCAAACTGAAATGACATAAAAACTATAAAGGGTGATACGGTCAAAATTTGGTCAAGGGAAAACGCGTGTAAATCGGTGAAATCGTTTATTTAAAAAATCAAATTAAATTTCCTTTTCAAGTTCAATTAGTATAAAATTCAGGAAAAATATTCAGTTAGGCTTCCGCTTTTCCAAATCGTGCCGGGCCTTACGCTTGACCCCTGCCATCAGATTTTGTACAGCCACCTGTCCACCTTCTTCGCCGCAGAAAGCCAGTTTGCCTTGAACTGCTGCTCGTCCTTAGCAGTTTTTAGGTCTTCTTTGAGGTTCCGCTTGACAATAGCCCAGTATTTCTCAATTGGGCGGAGCTCTGGCGTGTTGGGAGGGTTCTTGTCCTTGGGAACCACCTGCACGTTGTTGGCGGCGTACCACTCCATGGCCTTTTTACCGTAATGGCAAGATGCCAAATCCGGCCAAAACAGTACGGAACAACCGTGCTTCTTCAGGAAAGGCAGCAGACGTTTATTCAAACACTCTTTCACGTAAATTTCTTGGTTGACAGTCCCGGAAGCTATGAAAATGCTGCTTTTCAAGCCACAGGTACAGATGGCTTGCCAAACCAGATATTTCTTTGCGAACTTTGACAGTTTCGTGTGCTTGAAAATATCTGCTACCTTTCCCCTTCCTTTTGCCGTATAAAACTCCTGTCCCGGAAGCTGCTTGTAGTCGGCTTTGACGTAGGTTTCGTCAGTCCATTACCACGCAGTCAAACTTCGTCAGCATCGTCGTGTACAGCCTCCGGGATCGCGCTTTGGCCGTCGTATTTTTGTTTATCATCGCGATTTGGAGTCACTACCTTCTTGTAAGTCGATAGTCCGGCTCGTTTTTGGCTCGATGCACGGTTGTAGACGATACACCCAGCTTATTTGCGGCATCTCGAAGAGATAGGTTAGGGTTTCGCTTGAAACTACCGGCAACTCTCTTTGTCGTCTCAGTGGCTTCCGGTTTTCGATTTTCCCCCGATCCAGACTTCCTGGCTGTCGACAAACGTTCCCCAAACACTTTAATTACATTTGTAACGGTTGATTTGGCAACTTTTAGCGATTTTGCCAACTTTGCGTGCGAGTAGCTCGGATTTTCGCGATGCGCGAGCAAAATTTTGATACGCTGCTCTTCTTGCTTGGACGGCATTTTTGACAACTGAAGAGTGAATTCCAAAATCAAAATAGGAGCAACATTCTACACACACACCTTCAAAATGAGGGGTGTTCAGGTTTTTTAAATGCAAAATTGAAAGAAATACGTCAAGTTGATATTGACCAAATTTTGACCGTATCGCCCTTTAGTATAATAATTGTATCTGAAATATAATACAACCAAAAGAAAGAACAGAAGCTGCTCATTCTTATAGTCATATGAGATTCAATCAGTAGTTTTTATGGTTTTGCGGTTTGAAGTGAGAAAGTTGATGTACCTACTATCGAGGTATACCTGTATAGCTTTAAGTTACTTAAATGAAATTAATTGACTAATTTTTGCAGTTTTTCCTAATTTCGGGTTACCCAAACGAGAATGAAACATTAAAACAACAACAATAACAGTTTCTGTGAGGATTTTATCACAATTGAAAAATGGAGAGGGGGGGTCCGCGAGCGTTACGTAAATAAAGGGGGGGAGTCTGGTCAAGTGTTACTTATTGTTACCTAGGGGGGAAGGGAGTCCAAAAACCCCTTTTTTGCGTTACGTAATTTGTGCACAAAGCCTTACACGCGAGATGAACATAAGCGATTTCAGTTTTTGACACGAGCTCTCAGCTGGTGGTTCAGCTTTGTCCACCCGCCACAGCCTGCCTGTTATGGCATGAGAGACAAAGTCATGCAAGACCGGTTATTCCGACAGTTGCCAGTTTCCATGCTTACTAAATACAATGATAAAACTTCTTGCCACTAAAATTTAGCATTCGTCCCTTATGAAATCATTTCGGTTCGTCCCGCGTGCTATGTTCTTCTTCTTCCTGGCTTTGACGTTCTTCATTCGAGCTTTTGCCTGCTTCTCAACTTAGTATAGTATACTTCCCCAGTTATTAATTTGAGCACTTTCTATGCCAACACCAAAGCATGAATTAACACATTATGTGGCAGGCACAAGTATACTCTTTGCCCAAAGAAGTCCAGAAATTTTCCAAACCAAAAAACTCCTAGGCCGGTCGGAAATCGAACTCGCCGTCTCCGGCTTGGTAGACCGTCCAACTACGCTATCCGAGGTGTGCTATTTACTACAGTTGAATAGCATGGCCCAGAAAAATGATGATCACGAAAGTGAAGTTTGGAGAAAAAAAATCATAAGGAGGGACGGGTCCATAGCAAAATTATAGAACTATTTTATTAACATTTTAACTAACCATATGTGTAAAAATACGTATTAATTAGATGATACCATTATTACTATAAACCAACGCGGTCCTAGGTAAGCTTTGCGGTTATATCCCAGATATAACTCACCACTTTTTTTCTCTTTGGACAGTCTATTTAGGATAGTCTGTTTCACTTTACGAGAATTCACATTCCATGTCAGCTTTCCCCTTATAAACGTTTTATTATTTTATTTAAATTTCGTTATCCTATAGTCCCTAAGTTGTCTACGTCTTAAATGGTCCATGCCAAAACTTATTGCTCTTATTTTCGTAAGTTTTAAATAGAAAAGAAAAACGACGCCTATCTTACGTCAAAAACACTTAAATTGTTCATTAGACCCGTGATTCTTCGAGTAAACAAGAACGTTTAATCATCCCAATTCACTGTATCTCTCGACAAAATTTGAAAAAAAAAACCCACATAGAACCAAGAAAAAAACTATCTTCTAATGAATAACGCTAACTGCACGAATCCAATCCCAGAACACATTCCGTCATTTTTTTTTTTTTTGCGGTCCTATCCCTCCAGCAATGGACTCATTGAAGCAACTGCCGGCATCCATTTCTCCAGAATCAGTTACATCACCCACACGCCGAGCATGATTATTGGAAACGGTCGAAATGCAGTGAACTGCATCAATCCGCCCTTTACCGCAGGCTTTGTTTTCCTTCCGCCCGCCAGCCCACGATGGATGTCAAAACAAAACCCAATCGTTTATGTAACTGCACTGCACACGCTTCACCGATTTGCCTATTCATCTGTCCGACAAAGGATCCGCTACGATCCGATGGATTCATGCGAGCAGAAGAGGCGTTCCAGCCTCGTGGATCCAAATTCAGACAAATGATGCAAATCCCACCAGAATCCAGATTTGTTCCTCGACAAAGCCGCTCGGAACGATCTGCTAGCTACTGGCAACGAACGGTCGGAAGAGTGGTCGCAGGAGGGGAAAAATGCTCCAAAAGATGAACTTCACTCAATGTCTAGCTCCAGTTGGTTGGGAAAGTGAGTGGTGATGCAATGAGCTACGGAAGGGATGAGGGGTTGCAATTCTTAACTACACATGTACTGCACTGGTCCCGGTAGTTGTAATCGGCACCGAAAACCGCCCTACAGGGATGGGATCCTTTTCCTCGCTCTACGAATAGCCGAATAGTAATGTTAATAACAGTGATAAAAATTCACGAATGTGCATTTCCATATGGGTACACATTAGCTAATTTGAATTGCGAGCGTCGGTTGTACCGTTTCGAGTCGTGTTTGTGTCTGCATCTGAGATGAGCATCTGCAGCATCCCAATTGCAGTCGTGTAGGACTGAGAATAGTTAGTGCCAGATGGTTTTTGTTCCTATTTCGGGCAATTTCAGTCAACTGTGGATAGGACGTGGTTGGCGGGGAGGTATTATTATGCGACCGGGAATTGGAAGGTTTGCATATTTTCAGGCTTCCTTCGAAGCAATGCAAATTTTAATATGATAAACTGAGGATAACCACTTAGCAATTCGTTCACGCGTGACTTCGAAAGCTTACTGTCACTTACGGCAAAAGTTTCTTCAGAAAATCATTAAATCACCAATCAACCAGAAAACGGTCCCAAATGGTAGAAAAAACGCGGTCCGTGTCGTCAATCAATCACAGAGACCCGCATGTCGTTTTGGGTGGTGCCAATTTTTGACGAGTGATCAAACGATTTTTTTTTCCCTCACGCATAATGTCACCGAAAAAGAAAAATGAAAAGATATTTTGTCACATCCGATTTATTGTGATGATCGATTGCTATCGTGAAAGTGAAAATCTGTCCTCCATCAAAGATAAGAACCTACCCCTTAATCTCGGTCCGCCCATCGAATCTCGACGAACCGAAAAGCATCCATTTTAACACACGCTTAACCTGGAAGTGATTTTTCCATCCTGGGGTTTTTTCTCCCCCTGACGACGGAGGAAGAAATTCTTGCACCTGCTCAACCGTTCCGTCCTGTATAGCCACAAAAAATGGGGGACGTCGTTTGGCTCAAGATATTTCCCTCAAACCGATTTCTCGCTTCATGCATCATGAAAACGAAAGAAAAAAAAATCCTTCGCATTCCCTAAAACAAAACCTTCTGACTCGAAACCATTTTATAAAATGACAAATTTTATTCATTACATTTCTGCACCACAGTCCCATATATTTCGTTTCTCCTTGGGGTTGTCGGGTTCCAGTCGAATTCTGTCCGGTAAAAGATGCCACACCACTCTGAAATACAAGCTCAGTGGGTTCTACTTCACCGGTTTCAACACATCTGGAAATATATAATTCTAGTTTCACTGGCCCCGCAAGGGAATTTGTCTCTGCTTGGCATATTCTACTGAGTTTCGGACCAGAGCTAGCTGGATGTAAAAATAGATAAATCCAGTTCAAGACCAACAGGAATTTGCAGATGAACGAAAAAAGTGGACCTCAACTGACCACATCGATTTTCTATCGAGGAATTTTGATGTGACTCGTGGCAGTGGTTGGCTTCATTATGACGTCGTACTACGGAGAACAAGATGGGTAATGATCATTTCACCTTTGAAATTGTTCAACTTGGTTAAGAACGCTATCAATAGAAGAAAAATTTCACGCGTTGCAATCTGAATCACGCTATAATATGGTGAACGGTCCGCGCATGTTTTGTTTGTTTTGAAAATATATTAGGTTTAAAGGAACCCGAGGTCTTAGAAGCTGTTTCGTGAAATATAAGTTCTACGTTAAGCGGTTAATGCTCACACCAATTAATTCAAATAAACAAATTATGTGTTGTTGCTAGGGTTGTAAATCGTGAACCCTATGTGTGCGTCTTCGTCATCATCTCATATGGAAAATTGCATTGCAAACGGTAACAAAACAAACGTTAGACATTGTATATTAGCAGTCTTGGTCAAAGTACCGTATTATCCGTGTTTTAGCTATCTCAGTGTATTGTTCGAATATGATAGATGCCGAAATGAGCACACCTTTGGCATATTTTAACTTTCATTACATTACTTTTCATTACAAACAAAAGCACGAAGCTTCATTTGAATTTATTCAAGCATATTGTCACAATGAAGCCAAATCCATTGCGATGTGCGGTGATTGAGCTGTATAAGCATGTAAACTCTCCTGTATTTATCGCTAGGACTTTGAGAATGCCAACGTACAACGATACAAGGAGCCTTAAAATTTAGAGAATCGATGAGGAAAAGGCAGAAAGAACTGCGAGGACCCCTCAGAAACGGAGTATGCTTCGTCAAAGCGTTAATCGAATCTCTAGACGGGCGTTCCGAAAGATGAATTCATTGAAAATCGACTCCAAATCAGTACGAACTATTCTTCATGAGGATTTTAGATTACATTCTTGTAAATGTTCAAAGAACTACTACATAAATGACAGGATGAAAGACAATCGCTCCAGAAAGCAAAGATTTTGCTGAAAGAGCTCGACAGCTTTTGCCAACGGATACCTCTAACCGTATGAATATAGTCAGATCACAGCATACAGCTTCGGAGATGGTTTGGGCGGGAATCACTGTTTCCGGTAAACGCCCCTCAATGTTCATTGAAAAAGGCGTCAAAATCAACCAATCAGTCTACCATCAGCTTTCAACGGATCTTGTAGCACCATGGGTACGTAAACATTTTGGTTACAACAAATTGACGTTTCAACAAGATTGAGAAACATTATATGGAGCAAAAAGAGTTCAGGAACTTGTAAAACGGGTTTCCCGAGGTATTTGATCAAAGATGAATAACCATCCAACTCTCCTGACCTGATCCAATGGATTTCTTCGTCTAGTCCATTCTTGAGCCCAGAGCCTGTACTAAGCCACACATAACCTTTTAGTTTGTAATTGATCTTTAGATTAGCAACGTGTATTTCTTATTTAATTTACTCTCACGGTAATGTTAGACAAAGCGACTGTGATGACTTCGTTTAAAAACAAGTACATATAAGATTCAGCAGGCTTCTCGTTATAATACCGGTGCGCTATAGCCATGTTTAGCAGAAAAGAGAAAGATGTTCGCTCATCACCATGAGGCACCAAGAGTGGAAAGTTTGCTAGAATGAGAGATATGAAGAGAAAAAAAAAAGAAAAACATTATATGCATAGTGTTTTCAGATCATCTAAATATTAAATAAATCTTAACTCAATGTTCAACATAACATTCAGGCAACAAGCCTAGATGTGAGAGAGAGCGATGAAGACATTCTCATTCTTACAAAAAATCATCATTTTTTAAACACAGGGCCAATTTTATTAATTTAAAACGTAAATGAAAGATAATTAAACAAACTTTTATGGAAAAATAGATAAACACCTCCTTTGCAGCATTATTGAAGATGATAAAATGGATTCTTTTAGTTTTTGAAAATTTTCATGGTCTTGGAACAAAGAGTTCCTTCGGGTTTATATTATTTCCTTGAAGATTGGACATTTTTACATAATTTAATAAAAAAAACTGGCGATGACTATGTTTTAGTTTTTGAGATAGTTTTTTTTCTAAAGTGCTATGTTTTTAGGTTTTGCTGGTTATCCAACTACGCGTTTTCATTACTTGAAGGATCTTGGTAACCATGCGTCCCCATTATTCACAAGTTATTCTAATAAATTTATTTAGCCATATAATGGAACACAACATAATGCATTTATTCCCAAATTTGTTTTTTGTGCACAATGATTACATAACTTATTGCTAACAATTATTTTACAGTTATACATATGTTTCATCACTTGACTCGTTTTACGGTAACATACATTTCATCCTTAGGTTTAAAATAATTATATGATTTGGTTTCCGAAATTTGTTTCACGCGAGCATAGCGGTTTTTTATTTTACATTGTTTTGAAATCATGCTCTGAAATTATTCAAATTATTCATTCGTACTGAATTTTGGAAAAACAGTCTCCAAAAACAATTAAATTCTATTATATTGATTAGTTCTCGAGTTATGCAGTAATATGTGTTTCATTTTTGTAGGAGCTCCCCCTTTCTGTGGAAGAGGGGTCATTAGAACCTTCCCCAGCCTAAAAACCCCCTGCATATACATTTTCTCGCCGATCGGTTCAGTAGTTTCCAATTCTATACGTGTAAGACAGACTGGAGAACAGAAATTCCAGGGGGGTAAGGGTCTAAAACCACAATAGAAAAATTATTGCCTATAAAATTTATCACATTTCAAATTTGGTTTCATTTGATTGATTAGTTTACCAGTACAACCATGGAAACATTCTTTTTTTTCTTTTTCTTTTTTAATGATTCCAACGATGGTCCCGCCACTTACCACTTACCGCCACTACAATGGCTGGCTATGGTCTTATGGAAGAAATCTGTTTACAACAATTCCTCAACTGACCATTGGAAGCAGTTTTAATCCGATAGCTAGAAAGTGATAGCTCTACTGCAGACTATTTTACAGTTTTACATATGTTTCATCACTTGAGAATAAGAATCGTTTTATGATTGGATTCCCGAAATTTGTTTCATGCGAGCAAAGCGATTCACTCGCAACAAACCGGACAAACACTTAAACTAAATAGTTTATGTCCGGATGTCACGATACTATCACTAATAAACAAAACTAAGCTGATGTAACGCTTCTTCCAGGTGCGGGGTGAAGCACAAAAAAAACGAAAAATATGGAAATACTACCGACGCTTACACATATAGTTAAATTTAAATTACGAATTATGGTTTGATTTTCTTCTCAACAACGGCGCAGCAAAAACAAAACACGTCAGTTTCGAAGCACGGCTTGCTGCGATCCTTGAACCATCATAGAAAAAGTCCTGTCTCCAAAAACCCCCAATACCAAATTTGGTTCCATTTGCTCGATTAGTGGTCGAGTTATGCAGAAATTTTTGTTTCATCATTAGCATCATAAGGACCTTATCCGGCCCCAAAAACTTATTTCATTTTCATTTTCATTTTGCAGCGTTTGGTTGGTCAATGAGAGCGCAAGTCAATCCAAAGCCGAGAGTTAGGAAGGGGTAATTGCGAACTAGTCTATGCGGACCACTTGAACACCATGGGAGAGGATAAGGATTAGATTAGGGCAAGGGGTTTGTAGAGCTCTTGGAATGAGATGGCCACGTTGCTACAAAATGACCTGAAATGTTTAATATGTTTATGTTAAATTACGTAAGTTCTCTTCGCAAACATGTATGTTGTTAATAAAATGTCTTTGTTATTTGATTTCTGTTATATTTCTTATACACTGACTGATGATACTTCTCTTTGTGTGTAGTCTTTGAATCCTTTCCTTACAAAAACTTCATGTAGATCATGGTTGGGAAGGTCCTTTGTACTTTTGTCGTTCCATTTCACCGTAATTCTCGGCTACTTAGACCGCGTCCGGTGCTTGAACTTCGCAACCACTCAGGGCCATAGTGGTTGCCAAACCGCCAGCATAGAGTTAGTAGCATAAAAAAAAGAAGAGAAAAAAGATGTTAGTGGCATGCAGGGTGTATGTGAGTTTATTGGTGATAATCTCGTCGACTCTCCGTTTCTTTGTAATTGTAATTGTCATTGTTCAGTGTATAGCCCGTGCTTTCCTGCTAAGATTGCGTATCCGGGGACTCACGCCCAGGTCTATACACCTATAGTCCTTCCCATTGCACTCGTCAGCTCGTGCGATACTCTAGATGCGTGGTCGTATCCGGGTTCTCCACTGGGTAGGCACAAGTGTCCGTCCAGTTTCTGGTACATTAATTCGTGATTTTTGCCTGAATGAAGTACAAATGCTTAAAAAGTTATAAGGAAACCCGTGTGAAAACAACTAATTAGTAGTAATTGGTATTGCGCTCGATTGGCCATTTTATAATGAGGATTTTATTCCAACCTTTTAAAAATATTTCAAATTTTTAAGAGTGGGACCAATGTTCATATTTGTACCTTTTAGATTTTGGATTATTAGTTACATTACATGAACCTATCTTATTAAATGTCTATTTCAACAACCAAATTACAGCGTGGAAGGTGCCCTGTATTGGCCAACAAATTCTCTGAACAGCCCTTTCCTTATACATCCAAACCCAACACTTCATCACATCCAAATGCTTTCAAAAACTCGATATTGGGCTTCTTACAGGACAGCGGTTTCTTCTAATAATACTCCTAAAAGTTTGAATTAGTATGTAATGAGCTTCCATTTTAAGATGTGTTATAAGGGTAAGCCGGTCAGGTTATCCCATGTCAATTGCGTTCATTTTACAGCCATTGGTAGAAAGAATTTACCTTAGTAGTACCCTGTACAGCTTGTTGTTTTTTGTATTCTCCCATGCGCGGAGTACCGGTCTATGATGAGATTTATAAGAAGCAGATCCCATCGCGAGAACGAACAGAAACGAAGAGAAAGCATTGACAGCTCCATATAGAACAACGGCAGGCCTCGAAACTGAAAGACACAAGCCCGAAATGAGCAAAGAGCATTTGAACGGTAGTATCCGATCGCACACACAATCCTCCAATAAGCCACCCAACGCAGGGCAGGCAAGATGGGGGATACCTTCCCCTTGCCCACCCCGCACCGGGCAGCCCGGCAAAAGATCATGTGCCCGATCGGACGCCCCCCGCTCGCTCCCAGACCTGCATCCCCCAATCACAAATCACGCCGCCACCCCATACGGAACCCCCAATACTCCCTCCCCGCCCCACCCGCTCCAGCCATAAACCACTGTCCACTCCCAGAGCTCCCCATGGGAAAAACCTCATCACATGGAAAGGTTTATTCTGCTGCTCCCAATGGTCTCCGCGTTTTATTTCTTATGTATCTGCCTGTCATCGTCCGTCTTAAGTTACGCTTTTCTATGGCTGTGTGCTTCACTTTGAACAGTCAGATTACCTCGATCAAAACATTCACCCTTTTCGAAGATGTTGCAATTACATTGACTTATTATACCTTTATCAAACCAGGTATTTTGGTTATTCATTCCATAAAACATATGGATAAACAACAACATAAGTTGCCACGAAAATGAAAAGTGTACTTTTAGTCGTTTCCCTAAGATTGAAAGTAAGAAGTTTAAGAGTGAATTACGGCCAGTACCGTGCTGCATCAATATCCGGACAATTAAGCTGCTCACATTATGAATATGCCCCGTTAATAATAATATCGTAGCATAATGATGAATGCTTTTCGCTGTCATCAAGTGAAGTAATTAACCCTGATGTAGGACACGTATTTTGAGCTTAAACTATAATTAAATCCACTGAAATGTAAAAAATAATTTTGCTTGTCATGTTCATAAATCCGGACACTCTGAACGAATTGAATCAAAATCCGGACACTTTTGAATCGTTATCCGGACAGGCAAAATTATCTCAATTCTATCATTTTTATATCTTTAAAATGTAAAGGGTAAATAATAGATTCGTTTATTTAATGAAAAAAAGTAGCTTATAATATATTAGAATATATTTGATGAAGCATAAATACACCAAATATTATAGCGCATAATTAACATATTTCTGCAACTCATGCTAGCATTGCACACACTACCAAAATCTCGATGTAAATTTCTGTCCCTGAGACCGACACATGCAAGCGTCCTTTAGCGCATAAGAATGTGTTGAAAGAGATGAGAAAATAAATTCAACCGAACACATCTTTTGTCGAATTGCGTATGTGTCAGTTTCAGGAGAAATAATTTCACACGAAATCTTTCTTTACGTTCCCCGACTATTTACAAACATGGATTAGGTCTCGTGTAAAATTCATAATTTCTTAGTGTGCAGCAGTAGGTATTTCACTAAGATAGGTACAATTCTGTTGCATATTTTATACATCCGTCTTGCCACAGATAAAGTATTTTGATGAATGTTTGACGCACATTTATCCCATGTTACTTTGTAAATTCAAATTATCGATATCGCAATTTTTTTTTCAAGATTTTGAACTGCTGAGTAATTCGGTAAAACATTTAAATGACCGTTACCCATGAGATATTAACACAGAGTCTGTTCCACAATTATTATTCTTTTAATTTTTCACTGATTTTTAATCGTTTATTGAACAATCCGGTAGTCAAAATTTACCGAATATCGGAGGCCTAAATTAGACAACTGACAAATCAACCGATTTTTCTACGTGGTAGTCTCCCCATACATAATTTGTAAGCCTTTACAAAATTTGACGAGGGTGACGAAAGGTTAATAAATTGATAAATTTTTGCGAAACGGAAAGTTTTTCGTTCAATATCTGGAAAATGTAGTTGCATCACTCTGAAGGACGTGGATTGGATGGAGATTTATCGATCACTACCGATCCTCGCTGGATATTTTTCACCAATGCCGAGGGTGCAGATTGTGGAATTGGAAGGCTTTTGTAGTTTGAGGTGAACGGAATTGCGTTTGAGGTGAACGGGAATAGACCACACTTTCGGAATCCATTAATCAACGCATCTGTTTTACCGGTCATATTAGCAAGGGTTTTTTTTCAAGCAAAGGTGCAAAATCAGGACGGGTTATCATCTCGCCTTGGTGTTCGAATCGCCACATTTTCAACTGGTCTTGCCAAACAGATTTCATTGGGGCAAAAAAAGCTACATCCAACGGCTGCATGAAATAGGTGGCATTGGGCAGTAAAGATACAAGGATTATACCTTTCTCTCGGCAACCATTAATTGTCCGAATTTGGCGTGAAAAGAATGTCCATCTACAAAAAGAATGATGGAAAACGCTAACTTTCTTTCGACGGTCCATGGATAAAAGACTTTGACGATAAAATCATAAAATGCCTGTGTGTTCATCCAGCCAGAATCGGTATGGTCAATTCCCCATCTTTTGGGAACACTTCTTAAAACTCTTGATGGAATCCGTGATTTATAGGGAAACAGAACTAACGGAGGATGCAATTCACCTGACGTTGCAGAAATCGTCTAACCCATCCTTGGCCAGGAAGGCCATTTTTAAACACGCCTGACCTACCAAGAAATTTTATGGCGTCCCCTACCTGCAGCAGCAATATTTTCTCGGTGACCGGATATCCTGCCTCAGCACTTGCAAACAAGTAATCGTATACAATTTGCTCTTCATCATTTGAAAGCACAGTTTGAATACCCTTCCGATTACCTGCGTATCTGGATTTCACCTTATCTTTCAACGTACTTTTCGGGATTACAAATTTTCTGGCGGTTCCACGGATCGACCCTCCGCCCTGCACCGCGGTCACTGCTTGGTTGAATATTTCATCGCGCATTTTCCATAAAATATATAGATACCTTTATGTATGTATGGTAGCCACCATCCCCTCTAGCCCTTGGCTTGGATGCAGCTCCACTTAACAGCAAGATCAAATTGGGCCACCGATCTGAATTCGCACTATCGCTGTATGAAGGGCCAAAAACGGAGGGGTGGACCCGTAAGCAGAGACACTTACACGAAATCCACGGGAAATTAAGAATCTCCTTCCAACGATATGATCCAACAAATCGAATAACACAATTCGCAATACTCATTAAGCTTTCTACAGGATGGCTTGTTAAGAAGGGCGCGTCACTCTCCCTGAAACTGTTGGAGTAGAACTCGCAGCACCACACTCGAATCGGTAGGATAAGAAATGATACTGTTTGTTCCCTCCTAGACTCAGGCAGTCAATCAAACCATCGTCCAGTTTCCGCTTGAATGATACCCTGGTGCTCCCTCCCAACCCAGTATTTATTATATTTATATAAATATAGATGTAATGTAATAATAATATGTTATATATGATTATATAGTAGAGCAAAAATTATATAAGGATATTTAGTTAAATTATGTAATAGTTGGAGTTCACGAGCCTATGATAAACATGTTAAAATAAATTAATTAACCTGCTGAAATAATAATATTAAGGCAGTAATAATAATATGCAGCTTCGTACCACTTTGTATCACTGATGGGTGACTGTATCTCTGGAATGTGAAGGTCATCTTGTTATTCATTGAGGTATAAATATCAATAAAGCATTCAATTGTATATAAAACCATAATATTATATTATTACGTATTTAATCATGACATATAGATATATAACCTTCTGGAATGAAGAGCATTCATTAATTTTGATTATTATTTGATATAATTTAATAAAATAATTATACCGGTCTGATCACTAAACTGAAGCAATTAAAATTTTATTAATTATTTTATTACTTCTTCCATAATATTATATGTATGATATGCAATTAATAATGATGAACAGCTGTGTTCCTCTGAACCGCTCAAATAGTAGTTGATGATCGTGTACTGAAATGTTAAGGTCATATTACGCCATTTAATGGAAAATATAATGAAGGAATTAAAGGTTGAGTGGTCGAGAGAGTCGTCAACATTTCTATTAATGAAAATATGCTAGAGCTTGTAAAAAACATGCATCATATAATAACACATACTAGTATCTACACATCTATATATACATCCATTGCTACTTTCGAGAAGGCCACTCCGACGGTGCTAGCTACAGCTGAAAATTGATCCCCATTCTTACTGCTGCTTCTACCAGAAGATGATCATCCTATAACCGCAAGACCTCCTCTCCTAAACTGTATGGTACCTGAGAGAAATTTACCTTTCTGGCGTAATACATGTAATGAAATATACAGAATTAGGCTATGAATAAACAATGTTCTATAAGATAAAATATATAGTGAGGGTATATTGTAATATGAATTGAAAATTACATGTGTGCCGACTGCTGTTTTGTTGCAATTGTAGACAAACTTGCGCATCCATTATGAACCAGAAAATTTAGGCAATGTATGACCGCCATGAAAAAAAGAATTTTAAATTTTAAATTATTTTGTAATACCTGACGACCTGGAAGACCTGAAAGATATGAGAATGGAAAATTATGATATGATGTACCGGTCGCACCCCTCACTTCGCTATTGTCGGATTGACAACATTGCCCAGGCTACGCCAACCAGCGTCTCCATGTTTCAGCTGGCAGTCTTTTGTGATCATATGACTCGTGGAGGCGTGAGGTAGGAACTTGTGAGGACCAGAGGTCGGTCGCACCCTCCTGCCAAGTTGACAACTCACCATTTGAAGCCCGAAGTGCATTAGTAGATTTCTATAGAGAAAAAACATTCGTACCGAAGTGTAGAAAACATAGGTAAGAGGTTGTTTAGTTTTGAAAATGACAAAAAAGAATCAAAGTAGGTCAATCTAGTGAAATGTCACCTTTAAGTTTTCCGAAATTTTTTATGATAAAAAAAACCGGTGCTTCGATGCGTTTCGCCTGTTTGAGCAGATTTAAACAAAATCTAGTGTCATTGAACCGAACAAAGATATTTCATCTCGAGAGTATTCGATAGTGTAACAAAAGGCAATCAATTTCCTCCGCTGGTATAGCCTGTTTCGCCTGCAAACAGTCCCAAAAGCTTTAGGTCACTCTCAATAGAGCGTCCGGATTTAAAAACAGCTTGAAATTTTGGTTTGAAATCCGGACAGTGTATTTAATCAAACAAATACAATCTATATTAACTAATTAATAAATGACACTTCTTAAACTTATCAAAACACACCTTTTCCATCAGTACAAAGTAACACCAATTGATCGTCTTGTGATTGAAACACAGAAAACTCTAAAATTCAAAAGCACTATTTTTAATAATCCGCTAACACTCGCAGCAAAAAGACACTGTTTGTACGTTTGGATGTTTTAAAATTATCTGTTATGGCCTACTACGACAATTATTTTTTTCTAAAACGATCTATGATATATTTAAAAAGATCCTGTATGTAATTGCATCTCAAAAATTGTATAAATTACCTTCTAATTTAGATAAATTGGTGGAGGTGTCCGGATATTAATACCGTCCGGATTTTGATGCAGCACGGTATCACACCTGATGTGAGTGCCTTGATATAAACGTTCTACGACGTGGCAATGAAAAAAATGACTAGAATAGTTGATACTTTCACTACTGGTCAAATTCTTGGTCTCACATGCATGTTTATAGCATGAGATAAGCCCTCTCACCGTCGACAAGGTGGAAAATTTGACCCACGAGAGGGCTGGTCTACAGGTATATAAAACGATACGCTCCTCTGCGCTCCTTGAATGTATGAAAATAAGGAAAGGTGTCGAATTAAAAGTAAATATGCTACTACTAGTGGGTTCAAATGCACTCCTGGTCCACATCACCCCTGGCAACACTGGCATGGTCTTTCCCTTTCAGGTAAAGATCCAGATAAGCCCTGGGACTTGTTAGTTACCAAGCTACCACAAGTTTGTGCCAATGCCAAAGGCATTTTGATTGATTGTTAATAACAATATTCTTAAAACTAATTTTTATAATTTCTTTAGGCACTTCATTTTTAGCAATATTCGCTATAATTTACAAAAAAAATCACTAATGACACTAATGTCCCTAATATTGAGTTTGAAAATTAATTCTTCATGTTTCTATGTGAACATTTAATTTATCACGTTTGATTTTTTACTATTTATCCAAAATGCAGTAGTGGGTATGTTGATTCAATTTAACCAAGTTTTGGCTAAACATTATAAAGAACAAGAAGAACAAGAAAATCATACAGGGAATTTGTCAGCTTAACAAGAGAAATCTTGATAAACAAAGAAATAGAGAAACGAGAATCTCGTGTATAGAAGTGTAAATCTAGAAATTGATGAACAACTGCTTCATTATATAACTGCTTAACTGCTTTATTATATACCGATCAATATGATGATCATGATCTTGCAGATTGTTGAGGAATTAATGACATATTTGATGTGTAGGCTGAATGATGGAGCTAGGTTGACATTACATCCCGTTACTCTACTTATAATTTGTACAAAGTGTACGATCCTTCTTCCAGGTTGCTCCATCTAGCACATAATGCATGCGTGTACTCCCTGAAAAAGTTAACATTACACAATCTCGCAAAGTAATTCGTGACATACGCTTAATCAAACAAAAACTTCAAAGCAATGTCCTATTTACGGTATTCAAATAACGATAAGCTGGCTATTATAGGGCTTTTCTCTTGATTCCATCCTTAAGTCTGCTAATTGGAGAGCTTACTTATGGAATTTTCAAAAGATTGCCAAATGGTTTAAATCTGCTCATTCATAGAAACATTTGTCAACTAATAAAATTTCTCATCTGAATTAAAATCGGACCTATCCGTTTCATTACCGAGTTGGAAACGTAACAGCTTAAACAGCTTTCCTCTCTCCGTAGTATGCCGTTGTTTAAATTCGAATGCCTTTCTAATCTTAATTCATTCCGAACCGCTTCAAAGCCACCATCTTGAACAGAAATGGTTCGTTCTTTGTTCTACAACCTTAACCTACGATATGGGTAGATACGGGATCAATTCATAAACTGTGTGAACGACAAGACACGGCCTCTACAGAATATCCTTCGATGCCAGACCACCACACAAAGAAGGGGCCAGGATCGTTGTGGAGACGGTTCCATTCAAATCCGCTTTCATCACCTTGCTGCCTTACTTCTTTGATGCCGACATAAACAAGGGTTCGTCCACGTGTATGTGCACATTATAAGCGAGAACATGGGTCTACTTCTCGGCTGATATACAGATACAGGCATCCACAAGGTCCGAAGCTTCGCCAATGAAACCATCCATATAGCAACCATTATATGGGGGATGTCGGTGTCGTTGCCATCACCACCCGCACAGACAGGTGGAAAGTTTGAAGAAGCCATAAAGAATGCAGAGGATTACCGGGCGTCATCACATTTCACACCATATGCCAAAGCGGAGAACGTAGAATAAAGTGGCCATCGCCAAATGGCTGGTTTTGACAACATGACAGACGGAAAAGTTCAAGGTCTTGGCTGTGCTCTCGTCTGTGAATGGCTGAACATTTAATTGTGAATTAATCAAACGATGTCGAGAGGTCTCCGGTTGGTGTGGAGAGGCTTGCTGGTGATGTTCGAATATCCCTCTTGAAACCCTCTCCAAAAGAAGAATCACAACGAAACGGCTTTCTTTGATCGTATTAGTAGCTGGTAGGATGAATGATGGCCTGGGATTACCTACTTGCTTTGATTGGCATGAAACATCATTGAGCAAGGAATCGAATGGATCTTGTCGAAAACAAACCACTATGCGGCCTGCCGTCTTTTTTTGTTCGTTCTTGGGATTTTAGCCTTATTGTTAATGATAGTTAGCTGATAGAATGTTTTCTAACTATGTGTTCTAAATGCACTTCCAGAAATATTAGTTGAGAGTTTTCGATGCCAGTGCCATTTTTGCATGTACAGGGAGTCTAGAAATTTTGCGAAAAATTCCTAGACTAGACCAGAAATTGATCGTAGGGCTTTCAGGATGATGTTGCTTTGTGTAAAAAGCAGTCCTCTTTTTCCCGCAACATGATGATAAATCATTCAAGTTAACAAGTATTGTTAGCTTTTACAGCTTTCTTCGAAATAAAATAAAATTCAGCACAATCCACAATTAGACATAATGGTTTTGGATGTATTCGTTGGAGATGTTACGCTCTTCTTTACTACCTCCTCTCAAAAAAAAAATCTACCCACACCTAGACCTGTGTGCCGATCTTTTTCGAATCGGCGGCGGCGTATATGGTATTTTCAAAAGACGGCGGCGGCGTGGATCGGCGCGGGCGTGCTTATCCCTTTTAACTTTTTGGCTTTCATGTGCAATGTTAAAACTAAAGGATCACTCCAAGGCTTATATTTTGATAGAAAGCCCGGATATCCATAGTGTTATATGACTCAGGTCGATAAATTGACGAGGAACAGTGTGTGTACAAATATATGAGGCTTAACATTATAGAATTTGTTCATCACAAGTCGACGGGGAAATCTGCTTACGTTTTTAATAATAAACATAACCAGTTTCAGAACCAGTTTCAAATAAAATTGTCATCATTATGCAAATATGGGAAAGCGCTCTAATGTGGGTCTATGGATCTAAAATTCAACCAATCGGTAAAATTTGCCTGTCTTTATTTTTATGTAAGGGGCTATTCATAAACCACGAAGACTTTTCTGGGGTTCCGTTTGACCAAAGTCTCTAGACGCCCCATGCAAAATTCAAAAAATAGTATGGAGAAAAGTCAACGTGGAAAGGAGGGGTTTTTTTAGATGGTCAAAAATGAGTCTTCGTGGTTTATGCACAGGCCTTCAAATCGAGAAATCTAAGAATTTAAAAATCTAAATATCTAAAAATCTAAAAATCTAAAAATTTAAAACTTAAAAAGTATAAAAATCAAAAAATCCTGAGATCTAAAAATTTTAAGATTTAAATATCTAAGATCTAAAAATCTTAAGATTTAAAAATCAAAATTTCTAAAAATCTAAATATATGAATATCTAAACATCTAAAAATTTAAAATTTAAAATTCTAAAATCTTAGAATCTAAAAATCTTTAAATCTCAAAATCTTAAAATCTTAAAATCTAAAAATCTAAAAATCTAAAAATCTAAATATCTAAAAATATTTAAAAATTTTAAAAATCTGAAAATCTGAAGATCTAAAAATCTAAATATTTGAGAATTTATAAATCCTAAAATCTAAAAATCTGAAAATCTTAAATTCTAAAAATCTAAAAATTTAAGTATCTAAATTATTAAAAATCTAAATATTTTAAAATCTGAAAATCTAAAAATCTCAAACTCTAAAAATCTAGAAATCCAAAAATCTTAGGATCTAAAAACCTTAAGATTTAAAAATCTAAATATTTGAATATCTAAAAATCAAAAAATCTAAATATATAAAAATCCAAATATCTGAACATCTAAAAATCTAAGAATCTAAAAATCTAAAAATCTCAAAATCTCAAAATCGAAACCTAAAGATCTCAATATGTTTAAAAATACAAATATATAAAAATCTTAACATCTAAAAATCTCAAAATCTTATAATCTAAACATTTGAAAATCGAAAAGTCGAAAAATCGAAAAATCCTTCCGATTAAAAATCTAAAAATATAAAAAAAAAATCTTAAAATCTAAATATATCAAAATCTAAACATGTAAAACTCTTAAAATCTAGAAAATTCTTAAGATAATAAGATTTTTGAATTTTCTAGAATTTAAGAGTTTTACATGTTTAGATTTTTATATATTTAGATTTTAAGATTTTTTTTTTTATATTTTTAGATTTTTACCTAAGACCTTAATACTAAAAAACAAACTAAAATCTAAAAATTAAAATCTAAAAATCTTAACAGCTAGGTATTTTAGTATCTTAATATCAAAATATCTAAAATCTAATATCTAAAAATCTAAAAATCTAAAAATCTAAAATCCTTAAATCTAAAATCCTTAAATCTAAAAATCTAAAATTTAAAATCTCAAAAATGAAAATCTAAAAATCTAAAATCTAAAAATCTAAAAATCTAAAAATCTAAAAATTTAAAAATCTAAAAATCTAAACATCTTAAGATCTGAAAATCTAAAAATCTAAAAATCTAAAAATCTAAAAATCTAAAAATCTAAATCTAAAAATCTAAAAATCTAAAAATCTGAAAATCAAAATCTAAAAATCTAAAAATCTAAAAATCTAAAAATCTAAAAATCTAAAAATCTAAAAATCTAAAAAATCTAAAAATCTAAAAATCTAAAATCTAAAATCTAAAAATCTAAAAATCTAAAAATCTAAAAATCTAAAAATCTAAAAATCTAAAAAATCTAAAAATCTAAAAATCTAAAAATCTAAAAAATCTAAAAATCTAAAAATCTAAAAATCTAAAAATCTAAAAATCTAAAAATCTAAAAATCTAAAAATCTAAAAATCTAAAAATCTAAAAATCTAAAAATCTAAAAATCTAAAATCTAAAAATCTAAAAATCTAAAAATCTAAAAATCTAAAAATCTAAAATCTAAAAATCTAAAAATCTAAAAATCTAAAAATCTAAAAATCTTCAAAAATCTAAAAATCTAAATCTAAAAATCTAAAAATCTAAAAATCTAAAAATCTAAAAATCTAAAAATCTAAAAATCTAAAATCTAAAATCTAAAAATCTAAAATCTAAAAATCTAAAAATCTAAAAATCTAAAAATCTAAAAATCTAAAAATCTTAAAATCTTAAATCTTAAATCTAAAAATCTAAAATCTAAAAATCTAAAAATCTAAAAATCTAAAAATCTTAAAATCTAAAATCTAAAAATCTAAAATCAAATCTAAAAATCTAAAAATCTAAAAATCTAAAAATCTAAAAATCTAAAAACCTTAAAATCTTAAAATATCTAAAAATCTTATAATCTAAAAATCTAAAAATCTCAAAATCTAAAAATCTAAAAATCTAAAAATCCAAAAATCTAAAAATCTTAACATCTTAAAATCTAAAAATCCTTAAATCTAAAAATGAAAATCTTAAAATCTTAAAATCTTAAAATCTTACAATCTTAGAATCTTAAAATCTTAAAATCCTCAAATCTTAAAATCTTTAGTTCTAAAACTAGTAAAATCTTCAAATTTAAAGATCTAATAATCCTAAGATTTTTTATTTTATTTCTTTATTATCGAGATTTTCAGCCCTGGGCTGGTTCATCTCCCGTCGTAGTCACTCAAATACCTTTTGGGTATTTTCGTAACTTGTCCGGGGGTGAGATTCGTATAGATGTTAACGTGATAGGTATAGATGTAGTGGTTAACATCTATACCTATCACGCCGGGGTCGCCCGCTTATAATCTATAGATCTAAAAATCTCAAATTCCTAAAATCTAAATGTATGAATACCTTAATATCTAAAAATCTTAAAATCTTAAAATCTGAATATCAAAAAATCTTAACACCTAAAAATCTAAATATATAAAATTTTAAAATCTGAAAACCTAAAAATCTAAAAATCTTAAAATCAAAAAATCTCAACATCTAAAAATCTTAAATTATAAAAATCCAAAATTTTAAAAATCTACATATCTAAAAATCTGAAGATCTCAACATTTAAACATCTGAGAATTTAAAAAGCCGAAATCAAAAAATCTGAAAATCTAAAATTCTTGAAATCTAAAAATCTAAAAATCTAAAAATCGAAAAATCCAAACATCCAAAAATCTCAACATCTAAAAATCTTAAATTATAAAAATCCAAATATTTAAAAATCTACAAATCTAAAAATCTACAAATCTAAAAATCTGAAGATCTTAACATCTAAACATGTGAGAATTTTGAAATCTGAAATCAGAAAATCTGAAAATCTAAAATTTTAAAAATCTAAAAATTTAAGTTTCTAAGTATCTAAAAATCTACATATCTTAAAATCTGAAAATCTGAAAATCTATAACTTTAAAAATCAAAAAAAATAAAAATTCAAATATATAAAAATCTTAAGATCTAAAAATCTTTAGATTTAAAAATCTACATATATAAATATCTTGAAATCAAAAAATTTCAATATCTTTATATCAAAAAATCTAAACATTTAAATATCTAAATATTTAAAATATTAAAATCTGCGTTAGGAAATCCAGCCGGTGCAACACGGCACGTGGCATTCATTCCATCATTGCTAGTATGCTGACCATGCGACGACAAGGTGCATAGTCAGCAGAACGAAGTAAGAAAAAGGCGAGCACCACGCGGCTTGTTCTCTTTTTCACCGTGTGATTTCAGTTAGGCACGTAGCATCTGTCCGATGTGCAACAGCTACAAGTGTTTAGTAGTTAGAAATAGTAAAGTGTTTGGTAGAGTTTAAAGCTTTTTAAAAAGCAGAATTCGTATTCGAAATTCTTTACTCCGAAAATCTAAAAATCTAAAAATCGAAACCTAACAATCTCACTGTATTTAAAAATCCAAATATATAAAAATATAAACATCTTAAAATCTGAAAATCTAAAAATCTAAGCATCTCAAAATCTAAAAATCTTAAAATCTAAAAATCTGAAACTTAAAATCCCAGTATATTTAAAAATCCAAATATATATATAAATCTAAACATATTGAAATATGAAAATCTAAAAATCTAAACATCTGAAAATCTAAAAATTTTTATATTTGAAAATCTAAAAATTTAAAAATCTAAACAATTCAAACTCTAAAAATCTAAGAATATCAAAATCTTATTACCTTAATACCTAAAACTCTTAATATCTTATAATCTAAAAATCTAAAAATCTAAAAATCTAAAAATCTAAAAATCTAAAAATCTAAAAATCTAAAATTCTAAAAATCTAAAATTCTAAAAATCTAAAATTCTAAAAATC
>JASCZW010006469.1:0-45591 GCA_034211315.2 Aedes japonicus | reverse complement strand
CTCAAAAGTCTTTATTTTTATGTAAGGGCTATTCATAAACCACGAAGACTTTTCTGGGGTTCCGTTTGACCAAAGTCTCTAGACGCCCCATGCAAAATTCAAAAAATAGTATGGAGAAAAGTCAACGTGGAATGGAGGGGTTTTTTTAGATGGTCAAAAATGAGTCTTCGTGGTTTATGCACAGGCCTTCAAATCGAGAAATCTAAGAATTTAAAAATCTAAATATCTAAAAATCTAAAAATCTAAAAGAGTTTACCTATCCAATAGAATTGAAGGCTTACATTGGTAGCATTTGTGCGACGAGAATTTTACGGAAGAAGTCATTATTTACGTTTGTCAGTTTGGACCTTCAGTAGAATCTTTGTCGATATATTAAATTTAATAAACACCCCTTATTACTACAGTCTTGACTATTCAATGCAAAAATCTGGTATGTCCAATCACTGTTAACTTACACCGATCGTTAAAGATGGTTTTTGAACGTTCTCACGCCTAGCAAAATGCTATCAAGTTAATCAATTTATAAATGTTCACTTCCGCGTAGTTTTCGATTTCCTTCATTTTTCAGACACCATATCTTTACTGGTTAAGCTGAACAGATTATCTACATGCTCTTCGAATGATCAAATTTTGCCGAAATTGAACCTATAAACCGAATTATGCAGTCAAGATGTACAGAAAATAGTCACACGTTATAAACTAAGAGGTCACATAGGTAATATAACTATGATTTAACATGAAAACCACAGACCCAATGTAAGGAACATATTTTTTACCAGGTTCCCAATTATGGCCTTTTGGATGGAAAGCGTAGTAAAAATGTTGTTATTGGTAACATTTACAATACAAATTTTAATGTCTGAGTTTTGGTTTAAATGTTTTTCATATGGCTCATCTTAACACAAACTAATGTAACAAAATCTATGTAGAGTGAATTATAATGTTTTGATTGCCGAATGACCACTTAATCATATGTAAAAATCACTTAAGTGTTTCTTTGAAGTTTATGCATAGTTTGATTGTTAGTAAAATTCTTTGTTGGGTAGAGCAAATACAGCTGGAAACACGTTGAATCAGAAAATCGAAAAAAAAGTACCATTTTTAATACATTACCTAAGCATAGATAGATAGTTGTGTTTTATGCGCCAGTATTCACTACAATATTTAGTTTATTCCTCAATTATTGGTAGCCTCATACCTCGAAATATGTTTTCGCTGGATTTTAATCCCAGTGCAATTTAAATGTGGCTGAATTTCTGATTTTCCTCAGAATCCTCAGCCAGATTTTCCTCAGCCCTTTGAAATTACACAAGAACAAAATGCTTGGACAAGATTCCCAAGGGGGTAGGCTACCCCAATCATTTTTAATATAGGGACAATCGCAGTTTTGAGTTTTTATTTTGTTTCGATTAGGCATACATTGCAAAACACTTTGTCAGGAAGCAGATGATGTGTAAAACCATTTTTGACATGTTTTAGTGCACCATTTTTTTTTCCACACATCGCTGGTTCGATTATCATTATTTGTGGTATCAATATGTACACTTGTGATGGAAATTTTCTCGACATGTTACTTTCATTATTATTTTTTCATTATTTTAAATTAAAACTCACTCGCGAAATTGCCAAAAGTCGAAACACGAATATGTACACTGAAGTTTCTAGAACGAAACAACAAAGCTGTTTTTACACGCACACCCTCTGGATCATCTCATCGATCATCAGTAATAAAGGCAGGTTTCTGAAGGGCTAATGAACTGAACTGAAGGGATACGTATCCGGGGAAATTTTTTATCGGCGTGCCTCAAATTGCCCGGCGACGCCCCGGTTGAAAATAGTGGCGGCGGCGGCGTTATAAAATCGTCGGCGTCGGCAGCGTGGCGCGGCGGCGCACAGATCTACCCACACCACTGCCGCCGAGCAATCTTTCCGAATCAATGCAGATCCACAACCATTCTAGCGCGAGATAAACATTGCTAAACCAAAACAGTAAAGCTGCTGATGATTTCGACTCCAAACCGATAGAACGGAACATTTCAAACTGCTTCATGGCTAAGGACGACAGCCAACATTGTATCCCGGCTCATAGCAGAGGGGCACCTTTTGTCTTTGTCGGCTTACGTCTTTGGCCCGGAGGCATATCCAGAGCATACAGCCGTCACAGCCCGATTGTTGAATTTCCACACTATAAACATGTATGTAGATGGGGGCAAAACGTGATCAAAGATACGCCATCGGAGCCAACCGGGCCAGCCAGCCATTGGCCACATTAGTGAAATCCGCAGTCCCGTTTCCTCACGGCAGAAACGGCATCAGCGCCTATCGAACCCCGTTTCGTGGTGGAATTATCCGTCGCTTCGTTTTCACTGTCAACCCCATCACCCTTCAAGGCCACTCGTAAAGGCGTCTCGAGGTTTTTCCCAGAAAGCGGAAGCATTTGAAGCACTTTTAGCTGCCTTCTGGCATCGTTCCGCAGACACGGCAAAGGAATGTGTTATTTGGAGATAAAATAATGTCGAAAATCGATTGATTTTATCTCGACGCCGCAGAACACCGTGGTTTAGCAAATTGAGAGTTGGAGACGCGCAGACACATTCTCGCTCGCATATTGACACAAGCACATACACAGAGGGTGGGTTTTTCGGCAATCTGCGAAAATCAAAGCTGCCGATGGCTTGCGCAGCGAGAAAGGTGAAGAGGGAAATTTGAGAGGCGGCATGCGAAAAGAGATACGATGAAAAAGTGGCATTAAGCGTTTTCCGAACATATTTGCCAGAACAGCACAAAATTCCGCAGATTATCTCGTTAAATGATTTTCTATTTATGTATGAACGAGCGAGCGAGTGAGTGAGCGAGCGAGCAGCTGAGTGAGTGAGCGAGTGATGACTTTGGATTTGAGCGAGGAACAAGCGAAAGCAGCAGAAATGACGATGAAATTGATGAGGATGCTGAATCAACTGTGCCAATCGCTGCTTCTGCCGCCACTACTACTACTTCTACTACTACTTCTGCTAACTTCCAGCTGCTGTCTGCCAGTAGCCACTGCGGTCGTGATTTATTTTCCCGTCGTCGAACGGGAAATTCGGGAAAACTTTTAGGACTTTATTGCTGGAAGATTGGTACGTGATTCCGCATTGACGAGTTGATTATGAATTTTGGATGCATGAGGATTTCGAAATGTTTTTGTGTGAATGCTTCAGCATGAAAGACGATATTATTTTTTTTGTGTGCGTGTGTCTGCATACATGGATTATGACCAGTGGTCCATTGCATAGTTAAGCGGTTTTTGAGTGATCTTCTTTGGAAGATTGTCGGTTGATTATACAAATTATCAGGTTGATTCAAATTTCATGTCTACGGAATCTAATGCTCATTTCACTTAACCCGTTATGGTTTCGGGGAATATTGCTTGAAATTTATTTGTTGAAATGGAGATGTCACCGGCTTCAGAAGGCGTACCAAATAGCTATTGTACAGGAAAGTTAAAAGTGCAACAATTTAGCGAAACTTGTCCAGGTTTGCGAGCACTGGAAAGCTCTACTGCTTTGTTTGCAAACTCATTATCAAGTTTTCACAAAACATCCAAACGTCATTTGGATTTAACGGTTTCAGTTTCTGCTCGATTGTAAAAGTTTAGTATTGACCAAACTTAGTATTTATATTTGTATTAATTTTATTTTATTTTATTTTATTGACGTATAAGGGGGCGAGGGGCCAGGTCACCAGTATGAGTACAAGAACTCAAACCTTACATAATACATCAGGGGATAGTTGAATGGGCTACGCAACGTTTCTTCCCATGGGGGATTTGAATTTTGCGGGATACACTATTAGTGCACACTAGAAGTGTACAATGATATTGCATCACTACCCACAGGATTGGGGAGGGGGGGATAATTGATGGTATGTAAGGCTGTAGGGAGAAGAGTTTACATCAATCATTTGCAAATATCTAGAGTTTTTTTTTCATTGGACGAATCTGCAATTGAGAGACTCTCTTTGATTACTTTCTCTTTCATTCATATTCCATTCAGCGTTACGTTTTTCATTCAACTATTTGTAGAGTATGGTAGCCAGCACTGTTGTGTTTATATCTGTACTAAAGATTCCTTAAAAAAAATTATAATGGCGCTGTAATAAATGAAAGAGAGCGAGAGAGGAGAGAGCCTCTCATTGTTAGGTTCGCCCTTTTGAGAAAAAAAAAATCCTAGATATAATCTATTACCTTGTGATTAACTGTCAACGATATCTTCCAAAATACCTGTTTTGCTTGATATTACTATAATTCAGAACTTGTTCTTTCGTTTCAAGATGAGATTTTGCTTCTTGTTTGGGGGGTTGGTCTTGAAATTTGTTTTGAGTTCTCCAGCAAAACTTCTTTTTGATGACAAGGTCGACAATCGCTCATTGTCGATGCGTACCTTAAAAGCTTTTGATATGTTGAGAGGGGTAATACATTTATTACTTATCTTAATTTTTAGCTTGCGTCTGTTGTGACGTTCCGTGTAATGTTTCGTTAGAAACAGACAGGATTTTTCATCCCAGTATCGGGGACTTTGTCTTGAATCTTGAATTTTATTTGAAATTCTTCAACAGGACTTCATCTTGATGACGTAGTATATCGTCAATTGCCGATGCGCACTGTAGAGGGTTTGAGAGCTCCGTTTTTCTTCAAAACTTGGTATCTAGAATGAAGTAAGCAAAATCGCCTCACGGTAGAAAGCTTTGATACAAGCATAGCATCTAGGGTTACCATTTCCATGTTCATCTCATCTCTTAGCAATTCGCACAATTTGAAAACGAAAGATCGACGCGTAACCATCGGATTTCTAACTTTTTATTTAAATTTAATGTTATTTATTTTTGAAAGTTGAAAATAACTTAATAACAAAAGGAACAAATTCATTCACATATCAAACGCCTATAATTCCGAATATTATGAATAATGGATCATGAGATGAATAATGGAACAGGCTCCCCTTGTGATAATGCTTTCCAAAAGTGCGCTAGGTTGTGATAATAAACTAAGCAGATTTTTCAACTGCGTTTATATGATCAAGTGCAACATTCCAACTATTCGCAAATTCTGTACTTGACCATCGATCACTATCTCAGTATAATAATGTTTGTCGATAGGAAATACTGGAGGATTTTCAGACGCATTTTTGGGCTGCATTACCACTGATCTGGCAACACTAGTGTGCTTCTTTCCAAATTGGTAAAGAACCAGACCAGCCCTGGGACCTGGTAGTTGAAGTTAAACTACCTCAAGGTTTTGCCAGAGCCCAGGGAACTTAGTATTTATATTTGTATTTGTAATTTTAATTGTAATTGTTCAGTACATAGTCCGTGCTTTCCTGTTAAGATTACGTATCCGAGGACTCACGCCCAGGTCTATACACCTTTTTCGAGAGCGGGATCATTGTCCATATATGTACCTTTTAGATTTTGGATTATTTGTAACATTACATGAACCTATCTTATAAAATGTCTATTTCAAAAACCAAATCTCATCGTGGAAGGTGCCTTGTATTGGCCTTGTATTTCCCTGATTTATCCAAACCCAACACTTCATCACATCCAAATGCTTTCTAAAGGTCGATATCGAGCTACTTACAGGACTTCGGTTTCTTCTAATAATACTCCTAAAAGTTTGAATTAGTATGTAATGAGCTTCCATTTTAAGATGTGTTATAAGGGTAAGTCGGTCAGGTTGTCCCATGTAAATTGCGTTCATTTTACAGCCATTGGTAGAAAGAATTTACCTTAGTAGTGCCCTGTACAGCTTGTTGTTTTTTTGTATTCTCCCATGCGCGGAGTACCGATCTATGATAAAATTCGTCAGAAGCAGAAAATCTCCCATGCCTATGAGAAGCTCCAGGAGCGCACCGCAATCCACCGCGAGAACGAAGAGAAACGAAGAGAAAGCATTGACAGCTCCGTATAGGGCAACGGCAGGCCTCGAAACTGAAAGACACAAGCCCGAAAACGAGCTAAGGGCATTTGAACGGTAGTATCCGATCGGGCACACAATCCTCCAACAAACCACCCAACGCAGGGCAGGCAAGATGGAGGATACCTTCCCTTGCCCACCCCGCACCGGGCAGCCCGGCAAAAGATCATGTGCCCGATCGGACGCCCCCCACTCGTTCCCAGACCTGCATTCCCCAATCACAAATCACGCCACCACCCCACACGGAACCCCCAATACCCCCTCCCCGCACCACCCACTCCAGCAATCAACCACCGTCCACTCCCAAAGCCCCCCATGGAGACGGGAAACCATCCGCCTCTGAGAAACCTCATCACATGGAAAGGTTTATTCTGCTGCACCAAAAGGTCTTTCCTCAGCGGGCCCTCCGCGTCCTTTTTCTTATGTACCTGCCTATTATCGTCCGTCTTAAAGAAACACTTTTCTATGGCTATGTGCTTCACTTCGAATAGTCAGATATATGCCTCGATCAAAACAGTCACTCTTTTCGAAGATGTTGCAATTACATTGACATATATTGGCATTAGGTATTTGTGTTATTTAGTCCATAAAACAAATGGATAAACAACAACATATGTTGCCACGAAAATGAAAAGTGTCTTTTTAGTCGTTTCCCTAAGATTGATAGTAAGAAGTCTAAGAGTGAATTGCGGCCTAGCCCGCCAGTATCACACCTGATGTTAGTGCCTTTATATAAACGTTCTACGACGTGGCAGTGAAAAAATGACTAGAATAATTGATACTTTCACTACTGGTCAAATTCTTGGTCTCACATGCAGGTTTATAGCATGAGATAAGCCCTCTCACCGTCGGAAAGGTGTGAACTTTGACCTACGAGAGGGAACTTATTAGTAGTAATTAATATTGCGCTCAATTGGCCATTATAATGAGAATTTTATTCCTACCTCTTAAAAATATTTCAAATTTTTGTGAGTGGGAGCAATGTCCATATTTGTACCTTTTAGATTTTGGATTATTAGTAACATTACCTGGACATATTTTATTAAATGTCTATTTTAACAAACAAATGACAGCGTGGAAGGTGCCCTGTTTTGGCCAACAATTTCTGAGTACAGCCCTTCCCTTAGACATCCAAACCCAACACTTCATCACATCAAATATGTACTTTTAAAAGGTCGGTATCGAGCTACTTACAGCACTGCGGTTTCTTTTTATGATTAGCATTAGCATTGACGTTTGCACACTTCGTGGATGGAGCTACGATGAGGAATAATTCGTTGAAGACACTGCACGTCACCATGAGGCGGAGCCAGATATTGCTACGTTTCTCCGCACAGTAATCTCCACAAAGAGATTCCTCAGCACTGCGGTTTCTTTTTATGATGCTACTAAAAGATTGAATGAGTATGTAATAAGCTTCCATTTTAAGGTATGTTATCAGTGGTCAGTCAGTCAGGTTGTCCCATGTAAATCGCGTTCATTTTACCGCCATTGGTAGATAGAATTTACCTTAGTGATGCCCTGTACAGCACCGTTTGAACATACAAACCATCTTCCTTCCCATAACGTACGGTTCACGGCTTCCATGGTACTTCCTATAGATTGACTTCGGCAGCATTCAACTCTTGAAACCCGGAATGAACACTCGTAGCTTAACAGTGACACCTAAGCCACGTGCAGCGCTTGAGTTCCATCAGGTACTTGAATTTCACAACCGCTCGCGGCCATGATGGTTGCAAACTCGCATGCAGAGAGTGAGTAACAAAAAGTCATTCTAAGAGTCATTCTAACTAACCGAAGAAAAAAAAACCTTAGATAACAGTCAGCTTGGGTCTACAGCTTGGGATCTATTTGTGATCCCAGATCTAAAATATTTCGAATAAGAACTAATTTAATAATTTGAAGCTTTGAAATAAACGGGTCTACTCCCTATCTAGCGGATTTATTTTTATTTGTTTTTCCTTTCTATTTATTTATAGTGTGGTATGAAGGATACAATCTCATCGCCTAGCATTAAAACCACCCATAAACCTCAAATTCGAGCCGCCGAGTTGATTTGCCATGTTTAAACTTTGCAAACAAGGAGTTAACTAGAAAACAATAACCTTAGGATTTTATATATGACCTACCAAACACTGATACTGATATAAACCACATGAAACGACACTTTGATGGTTGTTTTTTGTATTCTCCCATTCGTGGAGTAACAATCTATGATGAAATTTGTCAGAAGCAGACAATTTCCCCTCTCCATGAGAGGCTTCAGGAGCGAACAGCAATCCATTGCTAGAACGAACAGAAATGAATAAAAGGCATTGACAGCTCCGCATTGGATAACGGCAGGCCCCGAAACTGGAAGACACAAGCCCGAAAACGCACGAAGGGCACCTGAACGGTAGTATCCGATCGGGCACACAATCCTCCACCAAGCCACCCAATGCAGGACAGTTAAGGAGGAGTATACTTGCCCACCCCGCACCGGGCATCCCGGCAAAAGATCATGTGCCCGATCGGACACCACCGCCCAAACGCCCTCCGCTCGCTCTCAAACCCGCATCCCTCAATTTCAAAACCCACCGTCACCCCACATGGAACCAACAATACCCCCTCCTCACCCCGACTCGTTCCAGCAACAAACCAACTACCACTCCCAGAGCCCCCCATGGAGACGAGAAACCATCTGCCTCTGACAAATTTCATCTCTATGGAATGGTTTAAACTACTGCTTCAAATGTTCTTACCCAAGCGAGTCCTCCGCGTCCTATTTCTAATATACCTGCCTATCATCATCCGTCTTGAGTAACACTTTTCTATGACTATGTGCTTCACTTTGAACAGTCAGATATTTACCTCGATCAAAACATTCTCCCTTTTCGATGATGTTGCAATCACATTGACTTATTAAGAAGTCTAACATGAATTGCGGCATAACCCGCCAGTATCACACCTGATGTTAGTGCCTTTATATATACGTTCTACGACGTGGCAGAGAAAGAATGACTAGAATATGTGATACTGTCACTACTGGTCAAATTCTTGGTCTCACATGCATGTTTATACCATGAGATAAGCCCTCTCACCGTCGACAAGGTGGAAAATTTGATCCACGAGGGGAAGTATTTCTATTTGTATTTGTATTTAAAATAACTCTTCTACAAAAGGTAGACTAAATGAATAAAAATAAACGAATTAAACACGTATGTGTGTGTGTGTGTTTACAATCTAATTCCCACTGTCTGGCAGCGGTATTATGGATAGAATCTTCCTGCAACTGTTTCATATTTGCTGTTTACAGTTGCAAAAAGCTTAAATCCGGGAATTAGAAGGTGACAGCTCTACCGCGACTCCAATAGCCCATTTCAAGAAAGCAAGCATTCTGAAGCTATCTTCGTACACAATAAGCCCCGCTCCAGTAGTGACATACTGAAGCTTTCAATCAAGCGTATGTGCAATGCTTGATTGACGCGTATTTAGTGAGAGTTTACCTTTGATTAAATTTGGTTAAAATTAAATGAATGAAGGTATTACTTACCAATGCAAAATACTTGAAAAATATGTTAATACATAGCTTGTAACGGTAGGACATAACCCAATTATTATCCAATGAATCTTTGTCCAGTCACATGAGCTGAAAACTGGTTAGGAAACGAGCCTTCAGACAGAAGGATGCTCCAATGAGTGCAAAGTGCCACCGAATCGCTTAAATTCGGTAGAAATTGGTCACTCACACCCGACATTTTAATTAATGCAATATGCAATGGTTGTAAAATATAAAGTATCCATTGAAATGTGGTAGATACGACTTACCAAAACTACAGCCTACCAAAGCATTCAGGATCCAGTCTCATAATCAAGCAGGAGTAGTGAATATAAAACAATAGATGAGTATAAAGGAGTCAAAAGAAATTGTGCGGTACTTTTAGCACTATTCAGACTTGATGCTTGATTTTGTCCTCGGTTCCATTAAAAATTTCTTTTACTGTATTCCGGTGCTCGGCAATGGTACATGTTCATGTACTGGGTCCTCAGCTTGTTCTCAAAAATAGATCTTCTGGTTTCTATGAATTCGTTTTCGATCCTGCTTTCTGTCCTTTGATCAGCGTCTATGGTGGGTCCGGGTTGGGAGGTTCCCGGGTTTTCCGAATATTGTGAACTAGCACACTAAAGTACTGAACAAACTTGGATTTAGGATTGATTTCCATTAAATTATGTTTTTTCCTGGAACAGTTGAAAATGTACGTCAAACTTGTCCGAAAGCATAGCCTACTCTCCCAAAATAAACGAATTAAACACGTATCTATTAAAATTAGATCAACATCGATTTTACTCGATTCCTGAAACGGGGGTTCATTTTATTTTATTTTATTTTATTTTATTTGATTTTATAGACGTATAAGGGGGCGAGGCGCCAGGTCACCAGTATGAGTACAAGAACTCAAACCTTACATAATACATCAGGGGATAGTTGAATGGGCTACGCAACGTTTCTTCCCATGGGGGATTTGAATTTTGCGGGATACACTATTAGTGCACACTAGAAGTGTACAATGATATTGCATCACTACCCACAGGATTGTGGAGGGGGGGGGGGGGGGATAATTTTTGATATGTAAGGCTGTAGGGAGAAGAGTATACATCAGTCATTTGCAAATATAATCTATTACCTTGTGATTAATTGTCAACGATATCTTCCAAAATACCTGTTTTGCTTGATATTACTATAATTCAGAGCTTGCTTTCTCGTTTCAAGATGAGATTTTGCTTCTTGTTTCGCGAGTTTGTCTTAACATTTGTTTAGAGTTCTTCAGCAATACTTCTTTTGATGACAAGATAAATCATCCATTGTCGATGCGCACCTTAAAAGCTTTTTATATGTTGAGAGGGATAATACATTTATTACTTATCTTAATCTTCAAATTGCGTCTGTTGACTAAAGAATGTGCACACCAAAAAGTAGTCGTCGGAAATGCCCTAATGCAGTCTTCTCCGTGTACGCTTTGCTAATCCGATCACTACTACATGAATATTAATGTATGTGTGCTATGATGAAGACGTCGTTTGGCTACAGTAACCTTTATTCAGTAAAATGGCGTCGAATCAAGAACGCGTGCGCGAAGCAATTTTGCACAAAAGAGTGGAAAATCCTGATATGTCGCACGGCGATATTGCCAAGTCATTAAAAATCGCAAAATCGACGGTTACTAAAGTGCTAAAAAACTTTCAGCAGCGCTTAACTTTAAAGAGAAAGGTCGGTTCCGGAGGTAACCATGATTCTCGTTTCGTCGCGGAGAGGAAAAAAGAATTTAAGAAGAAACCAAATATCTCCGTTCGTGATGTGGCGAAAAAAGTGAAAATGTCTCCATCGTTCGTCCAGAAAGTGAAGAAAAGTGCTGGCTTGAAATCATTCAAAGTAGGTGTTGCTCCAAATCGTAACGACAGCCAGAACAAGAGCGCAAAATCTCGATCGAGAAAATTATATGACACTATGCTGAAGGAATACGACTGCATAATATTGGACGACGAAACATATTGCAAAGCTGACTTTAAGCAGATACCGGGACTACAGTTTTTATACCTCGTTGCAAAGAGGAAATGTTGCTGATCGTTTTAAGCAAAAAAAATTGTCGAAGTTCCCAAAAAAATACCTTGTATGTCAGGCAATATGTGGATGTGGTCTCAGAAGCGACATCTTCATCACGACTGGCACTCTAAATGGACAAATTTACGTAAAAGAGTGTCTGAATAAACGACTGTTGCCGTTCATTCGAGAACACAACGGTTCGGTGCTGTTCTGGCCTGACCTGGCATCTTGCCACCATGGAAAACTGGCTAAGGATTGGTACATTGCTAATGGTGTAAATATTGTCCCAAATTATTGCAATCCGCCAAATTCGCCAGAACTCCGTCCGATCGAAAAGTATTGGGCTCTGGTCAAGAGGAATCTTCGAAAAACGAATAGCGTAGCAATTGATGAGAAAAGCTTCAGGCGTAACTGGCAGAAAGCTGCAAAATTGGTGACGGATGACACTGTGCAAAAACTGATGGAAGGTGTCAAACGAAAGGTGCGGGCATTTGGATATAACAGGTCAAATTGACTTAACTGTATATGTGTTATATTTGTATTTTTATGAAATCTTGAATAAATGATTTACTTTTGATTTTCTCATATTTTTCATTTAATACCACTAATTTCCCGTTGACTACTTTTTGGTGTGCACATTCTTTAGTTCACTCGTTCCGTAGAATGTTTCGTTAGAACCAGACAGGAATTTTCATTCAGTTTTTGGGGCTTTGTCTTGAATTTTATTTGAAATTCTTCAACAGGACTTCCTCTTGATGACGTAGTATATCGTCAATTGCCGATCCGCATTGTAAGAGCTCCATTTTCTTCAAAACTGAGAATAAAATAAGCAAAATCACCTCTCGGTAGAAAGCTTTGATACAAGCATAGCATCTTGGGTTACCATTTCCATTTTCATCTCATCTCATAGCAATTCGCGCAACTTGAAAACGAAAAATCGACGCGTAACCATCGGATTTCTATCTTTTTATTTAAATTTAATGTTATTTTTTTTGAAAGTTGAATGTAACTAAATAACAAAAGGAATAAATTGATTCATACATCAAACTCCTATAATTCCGAATATCATGAGAAATGGATCATGAGATGAATAATGGAACAGGTTCCCTTATGTTATAATGCTTTCCAAAAGTGCGCCGGGTAGTGATAATAAACTATTCAGGTTTTTCAACTACGTTTATATGATCAAGTGCAACATTCCAACTATTCGCAAATCCTGTACTTGACCATCGATCACCATTGATCTCAGTATAACAATGTTTGTCGAAAGGACGTACTGGTGGATTTTCAGAAGCATTTTTGGGCTGCATTATCACTGATCTGGCAACACTAGTGTGCTTCTTTCCAAAATGGTAAAGAAACAGACCAGCCCTGGGACCTGGTAGTTGAAGTTAAACTACCTCAAGGTTTTGCCAGAGCCCAGGGGATTCCTGAAACGGGGGTTCATTAAACTCAAAAAGACTTCGACTGCAGTAAACGCGCGAATACATGCTCAAATTGGTTAATTGTATTCAAAAACAGTTCGGTGAAAACTTGGTTCATGCCAAGTATAGTTTCGTAAGGTTTCGTTCGGTTAAACATAGATAGTAGTTCGAGGACATCAGTTTCACCATTCAACAGTTTAGCAATAAGCAAGGACTAAGTAATTTTTTTATTTAATTTGACGTACTAGTGCACAGTAAACCCTTTGCCATTTTAGAAATAAAGCCCAACTATCAAGTTGCTTTTGATTTGATCGCTGAACGGTGTAGTTTAATCTACCTGAACACAGTCTCACTGATAACTGTTTTAATAGTATTGCCATCAATGTATGATAATTTTTTGACATTGAAAATATCTTCTCATCAACATGAGACCCTTGTAGCGGACAGCAATTTCTGCTAGAACCAATGATGTGTAGAGAAAGTATTGATAGATCCGTAAGAATACAGCAGGCTGTGAAATTGAATAGAAGCAGTTGAAATTGAGCAGAGGGTTATTTTGAAAAGACTGCATCCAATCAAGCACTCAATCCTTTGTAGAAGGAGATGTTCGCTCATCAACATGAGGCACCAAGAGTGAACAACAATGTTTTTGGCTAGAATTGAAGATATGAAGAAAGTTTTGATAGTTCCGCTAGTGTGGCAGGATTGAAATGTAACAGATGTTTTTTTTATGAAAATTGAGCTGAAAGGTCATGTATACGGTGGTACTGAACCAACGACATTTTGCCTAACATCCACTGCGGGGTAGGTTAAAGAACGGACTAAGTCCGCCACTTCAACAGGCAAAAATTGAAGTGGCGGACTTAGTCCGTGCTTTAACCTACCCCGCAGTGGGATGTTAGGCAAAAATGTCGTTGGTTCGAGTACCACCGTATACATGCCCTTTTCGCTCAATTTTCATAAAAAAAAAAAAACATCTGTTACATTTCCAATCCTGCCGCACACTAGCGGAACTATCAAAACTTTCTCTTCATATCTTTAATTCTAGCCAAAAACATTGTTGTTCACTCTTGGTGCCTCATGGTGATGAGCGAACATCTCCTTCTACATCATAATCGTTACTCCTCGCACGGAGAATATATAACATAACAATTAATGTACTCAATCCTTTGTTAAACTACCCCAGTAGGGGGTACGCAAAAGAGAGGAAGGGGCTCCCCTTGATTGGCACAAGAATGCACACTTGATCGTGCTACATGTTTTACTCGTCATCATTTTCTTAACAACCTCAGAGATAACACGGTAAGGTGTTGTATGGTAGTCCTATTTACACCATGTTTTGATGGAATCTCCATCATGGATTGAACACATTTACTAATTATGTTTTTATTGCGTAAAGTACATAATTAATTACAATGTTTTATAACTGAAAATATTTTTTCATCAACATGAGGCTCTAGTAGTGGCTAGAACCAAAGAAAATTTCCCTTAAGCTCAGAACTTCTCAGAAGTTCAGGAAAAACTTCCTAAAAATTGAAGGAAACTTTCCTACAAATTCTGGAAAGGACTTTCCCAAAGTTTGGATTAAGTTTTCCTCGAACTTCAGGATGGGTATTATGAGCGGTTTAGAAAGAATAAGCTCAGGAATTAACTTGCAAAAAACATCAGGAATAATCATACTAAAGAGGATACTATAAGTTCAGGAAGAAATTTCTCAAAAATTTCAAGAAAACACTTCTTTGAAGTTCACGAGCGGACTTACCAGGAGTTCAGAAGGAAACTGATCAAAAGTTTTGTTGAAACTACACAAAAGTGATAGATAGCTTTTCTGAAGAATCGTACGTTACAGAATTCCAGAATTAGGCTTTCTCGATGTTCAGGAATTCCCAGAAGTTCAGATAGATACTTCCCAGAAGAAAAGAAAGAAACAATCTAAAAGTATAGAGGGTATTTCTTAGAAGTTCAAACAGGAATTTTTCAGAAATTCAGGAACAACGTACCCCTTGTTCAGAAGAAAACTTCATTGAATTTCAGAAGCGGACTACTCAAACGTTCGGGTAGAAAGATCCAAGAAATATAAATATGATTTTCAAGAAATTCTGCAGAATACATTCCCAATATTTGAGATCTATCTTCCACGACAGGATGGGATTTATCGGAACTTTATAAAGTAACTAAGACCAGGAAAAAAAGCTTACCAAATATTTCTGGAAGGTAATTATGGGTTGTTGGATGAGAATTTTAAAGAAAATCAGGAACGACTGCCAAGAAGATTTCCTGCCTAAATGTCAGACGGAAACTTCTCAAAATTTTAGCAGATAGCTCTGCAAAAGATTAGGTATGATTACTTATGTTTAAACTTATTTTTTATGTTTGGAGGTGTAGCAGAACTATCCGTTGAATAGTATCGATCGTTTCCGGGAATCTGCGTCTTCGAAAGAGGGAAGTAGCTTTCGTTGTCCAAAACAAAACTTTTTCCGGAATAATTTTCAATCAACCAACGGCATTGGGATTTCAGCGTTGAAATCTGTGCATCATTATATTCCGGGGCTCGTTTCTTCTTTCGGCACTTTATTCCGACTCTTGTCAATGTTTTGCAGATGTACTGGTGAGAACAGTTGAACTTTTTTGCGGCATCCCGTTGGCTCAGTGAATCCTTGTTGTTGAAGGCACGAGAAAGAGAACGAAGTCCTTTTGCGTCTACCTTGCTTGCGAGCAGTTGTTGGGGATCTTAGGATATGGTAAACAGTCGAAGTCGCAACATTTTCGCTTTTAAAATGTTGTACCGTATACGTTTTGCCGAGATTTCTGTGCAGTTCGTAGAACTGTACAACGCGCTCGCGAAATACTTCTTGTTTCGACGGCATTTTGAGCAAAACTGAGCAAGCATAAACAAAACGGAAAATACTAGCAGAAAGAGGAGAGAAAGAGCTAACGCATACACACTCTTATTTCTCTCTGAGCTCGTTTGTTGTTGAGCATAGAGGCCTCGAAAAAAAATCCAAAATTTTAATTGCCACCCGTTAGTTAGCAGTCGAGTTTGTTCGCCGACGTGATCAGATTTAGTAATGCGCAATTTAGCTCGACATGATTTCCATAATAGACCCATATAAATGGAAAAATTTACGTTGAAGAATGTCTTTATAAACTACTATTGTAATTCATTCGGAAAAAAACAACGGTACGGGGCTGTTGTGCCTGATCTGGCATCTTCTTATTATAGAAAGCTTGCCCAGAAAGGGAACATTGCTAATAATGGTAATTATTGTTTCGAAGGAGTGTAATCCACCAAACTTCGCAGAACTCCGTTCGATCGAAATGTATTGGGCTTTGGTTAGAATTAATGGTCGAAACACGAAAAGCATAGCGCAACTGATAAAAGGCTGCAGAACTAGTGTCGGATGACACTGTACAAAAACACAAAATATCATCGAAAGGTTCAAGCATTTGGATACAACACGTCCAATTGGTTTATCAACTTATGTTTGAAAAAATGATGAGCTATAACTTTATAAACTGTCAAGATGGCGGATTCGTTTGTGCAGTTCCCACAGTGTACAGTGGGCAAGAACTGATGAAAACTAAGGAAACAATCTGTAACTTTTGTTGCTTTTGAGCGCGGCTTGTAGACAAGGCCATTTCCGCTTGGAAATTGTCTGGAAAATCCAATGAAACTAGCTTTAGTAATCGCACGGATATGATTGTGGAGTTATAGAGCTTAATTTAACCCACTTCTCCTTATATTCTTGAATCATTTATAGGCATCATTGCACGGAGAGACTCAAGATCAACAAAATAGTACTAGTCCCATGTGAAATTTCCTGAAAAATCGAATAGAAGTTATTTCATCTACCGCACGGCTCTGTAAACAAAGATTTAGCTGATTTTACCTCACTTTCTCTTACATGCTTGGGATAAATAGTTCAACTTTATGGGTTAAACTTGGGTGAAATCAGCCATATCTTTGTTGACAGAGTTTTGCGGTGGTTGAAACAACCTTTATTAGATTTTTCAGGAAATTTCACAGTGGACTTGTTCTACTTTGTTGATCTTGAGTGACTCTGAGCAAAGCTATCTATAAGTTATTCAATAATATAAAGGAAAGTGGGGTAAAATCAGCCAAACCTTTGTTTGAAGAGCCGTGCGGTAAATTAAATAACTTCTATTCGATTTTTCAGAAAATTTTACATAGGATAAGCTTCATTTGGTTGATTTCGGGCCACTCCGAGAAAAGATATCTAGAAACTATTCCAGAATACAAGGGGAAGTGGGGTTAAACCAGCCATATTTTCGTTCACAGAGCCAGAGAGGTAGTTGAAACAGCTTCTATTCGATTTTTTCAGGAAATTTCACATGGGACTAGCACTATTTTGTTGATCTTGAGTGTCTCCGTGCAAAGAAGTCTATAACTTATTCAAGAATATAGGGGGAAGTGGGGTAAATTAATCTCTTTAACTCCACAACCATACCTGTGCGGTGACTGAAACTATTTTCATTGGATTTTCCAGAAAATTTCCAAGCGGAAATAATCTTGTCTACAAGCCCTGCTAAAAAGAGACAAAGGTAACAGATATTTTCGTTAGTTTTCATCTGTTCTTTCCCACTGTGCAGTGGGATGCTAGGCAAAGGAATGCGTGCTTGGTTCGAGTACTGCTATATCCATGTCCTTCGCTCAATTTTCAATAATACTCTACAATTTTCATAACCTGCCGTACACTGACGGAACTATCAACACTTTCGCTTCATATCTTTCATTCTAGCAAACATTACTGTTCATTCTTGGGGCCTAATATTGATGAGCGAACATCTCCTTCTACATCATAATCGTTACTCCACGTACAAAAATTTCAAACATAACAATAATGATTTATAAACTGTTGATTTCCCAGATGTTTGTCTTGCTAAAACTACTTTACCGTTGAGTACTTTCTGATGAGCACATCATTTATTGATTATGCGATCAAAATTGCGGGAGCTAGACGGAGTAACTTCGTCGGAGTAGTAGAGTAGGTAACTTCTTAGAAACAGTGAGCTTTGAATAAACAAACACAATACAGTTTTACTCTACGTTTGCTAACCAACATATGAAGATGTAATTCAATTTTGATCTAGGAACCATCAAATAGAATGGCAACTACGTGGATGATGATTTCTTGGAAGATATCTTCTACACACAATTTTATATGCCTCAACTTAAAACGCAATCAAAAAAAATTTACATTACTCCGCTGCGATTCGTTTTGTCTGTTTGAAAGTAAAAAAAAATGTTTCATTTTTCGATTTTCGATCGATCTATGCGAACTGAAATGATTAAGTAATTAATGCTAAAAATCATTATTTTTCATAACATCCTTTGAATTATGAAGATTATCATATTTTACACAACTCGGTCAAAAATTTAAATTAAATCAATTTATCATATAATGTTGATATCCGAACAAATCTGTAGATTTGTTTTTTTACATGGAATTACTTGCAAAATAATCTGGCATCCCTCCTGAGCTCAAGCATATGGTACAGCTTTCCGCAAAATAAAGATGATCGACGGAGCCCCCAATAGCCAAAATATTGTATTGTGTTTTGTTTTAAAATGTTTCGAAGCCTAATTTTTTATTTATTTTCATTTTTTATTTAGAAAAAGATTCCGTTACTGATCAGAACTAGTGTAATTGCACAGAGAACTACATAGATAAATCTTGGGAGTAGCTTTACATCTTCAATGTACAAGTTCACTAATTCATTCTATTTATAGATCAGTAGTACCAACCAGCGCCAGCCACGTCCTCACGGTCTTTGGGGAGTGGTGAAGGATAATTTAGTTTGAAAATCGTCGGTTAGAGACCGTGTTTACCTCTGCGTCTCCACAATTGTCAAGGGAAGGGGGGTAATATTTGTGATAGTGAGGCAGGCTATTTATAGATCATGGATTCACTTAGTAAGTGATGCGGATCAATGAAAGCGCAGTAGATTACTTTATATTTTAAATCTTGTGGTGATTGAAAGAGGTAAATGACAAATAGCAAGGAAGGGGACGGGCCTCGGATTGAACTCCCGACCATCTGCTCAGTAAGCAGACTGGGTAACCACTGACCTACCCAGTCACGTCTGAAATTGAATGTTTAGAATCCTTACTTTAAACAATAACTCTATCCAAGTATCCAAGACTATTTTTGGGGCTCAGAATATAAATTAATTCTCGAGTACTTTTTCAAATGGACGTAAGTAACATTTGGACGAAAATGAGAAAACCACCATTGAAATTTTTTGAATTTATTTTTATTCCTATTTGAAAACCAGACATGTTTATCCCAATAAAATTCCACTGAATGACGCATTGGTAAAAGATATTACATCACTGTGCTAAAAAAATACACTAGGAGTGAAAATTCAAGTTTCGTTTAGAAAAATGTTTCTTACAACGGTCTGCAATAGTAACAGATAATACGTCATTTTATAAGTCAGTATGATAGATTGCATATTACTTGCGTCAAAATGATACGTCATTCTGCGAATGACAATGTTGATACGTCGAAATGTTACGTCAAGTTGTCATATTTCACGCAGATACGTCGAAATTATCAAAATGACGTATTTGTTTTTTCTGCAACAAAACGGTGTAAAAATATCTTTGCTAAAAAAATCAATTTTTATCTATACAAAATCTAAATTTTTAACCTTTTGGTATAAAACCTTTTACTAACGCGTCGTTAAGAGTCATTTAAATGATATAACAATGATTCCAAGTTACTTTTCAAGACAAGCGGCGTATGTACATTATTCTCAAAAAGTGCAAAAGTGATTTTACACCGTTTTGTAAGAAGTTAGTAAAAAAGAAAGTTCAACAAATAAGGGCATATATACTTAATTTTTAATAACATGCCATGACCAACGCGTTTGTTTACATTTTGTGACTTACGTCCTTTTGAAAAAGTACTCGAGAATTATTTTTTTCATTATTATAAAAAAAAATACTCAAAAACAGTAGGCTGCGAGTGCATCGGAAAGGAAATTCCGACTGTAGCAGAAATTAATCTGGCAATAAGTGGATCAGAAACCATAATCTTATTTTTTCATAAATCCTGAAAATGTTTCGTCACTCGCAGGAACAGAGGAATACAAATAATTCATTCATATAATTTTACTACAGTAAACCACCTCCCCCTGTGGATTTCATTTGTCGCACGAACATAAAGCGACAACTGGAAAAATTGTCTTATAAAAATGCTTGCTCCCTCCCTTCCTTCTCGCGACAAAGAACTGTTATTTCCTCAACTCCAAGAGCATCGATCACGTGGCACCATGCCGCCGGTCGTTCGTCCTGATGGTTGTAGCAACACAAAGCTATCAAAGGCGACCGTGTACCGTGTCGTCCGCGGAGTCATGGAACCGTGCCAAACTGCAGTTCCTCAAACCATCACTTTGCTCAATACATCTTTTAATACGAAACTTTTTATTTCACTTCATGATGGTTTTCGGTTTCCGCGCTGCCACCGACCGTCGTCGTCTGGTTGCCTAAATGGAAATGAGCTCCTCGTAGATGGATGAAAGGACAAAAAAAAAATCCGCCACCAACCGGATCCTACTCCTGCAACTAGACTATACCCGGTACATGGAATCGCAACAACCGACTAAGTGCCGTCACACCCGCCACTTTGTAAACCCAAAGCACTCTCGCCGCTGTTTTTCCGGCATTGTGTAGCGAGAATTTCAATGCTATTTGTTGTAATAATGACGATCATAACAATAATATTTGTATTAACAACGAGAATAAAAACCGGAAATGCAGATAACGAAACTTTGCTCCTGCTTTCGCTCGTTCCGGCTCAAGTTCTTTGGCATTCGTTCTTCACATGGAACCGGATTTCGGGGTGCTGGAATGGTGCGGTTACATTCTGTAGGGTGCACCCATCCCTCCCTTCCTACCCTGGCACTTGCAAATGTTGCTGAAAATGATGCCATTGCCGCATGCTGATGGCGTAGGAAGCAAGGCAAGATGCGCGCGCGTTTTTGCACTCGAAATTTTCGCCGTAATCGACACTGTTGAAGAATCTGCAACTTCGTCTAGTATTTTACTTCCGCTCGACAGGCAGCCAGTCGCGATTTAAGTACTACCGAGTTTCTGAGTTTGCCCGTGCAATGTATGTTGGGGAAATTAAATGGATTGGAAGCATTCAGGAAGAGAGTGCAGTTGCACACGGAAAAGAGTGCAGGAGCATAGGATGGCCGGGAGGTAGGAATTTTAATGTGAGTCAACAATTTGGTGCGAGATTTTGATGACTGTTGACAGAATTGCTCTTAATGGATCTATGAAAACAAAACTGCCTTGTGTTAACTGGGGGAGGGGGAAGAGGGGTGTTGGGCGATGGCTGATGAGTGACTTTCCTTAAGCAGTCTGGCTTTATTTGGTACTAATGGTAAGCAGTTGAACGAAAGCAGCAAATTTAGGGTCTACGCAGATCCATTGTGATGGCCTCAAATGAAATAAACTTTTATTTAAGGCAATAACCCTTTACCTTTTTCCTTGTATTTCATGATGATTCTTGTAGGTTAGTTAAGTTAATTTCTTTGGTGTTTTATTATTCAACGGTAACCCTTTGATCTTGTTGTTTTATGCTTTGTGATTTTCCGTCAGTCGGTGCGAATCAAAACAAACCCAAAAAAGGAGAGAGTTCCTCTTCCATGTGCGCATCAGTAAACAGAGTGCACACAATAGATCGCTAGAATAACTATACAAGCCACAGTGGTACATGAGCGTCTTCCAACCGGACATTTTTACCTGTTGAAGTGGCGGACTTAGTCCGTGCTTCAACCTACCCTGCAGTGGGATGTTACGCAAAAATGTCGTTGGTTCGAGTACCACTGTACACATGCCCTTTTCGCTCAATTTTCCTAAAACATCTGCTATATTTCCAAGCCTGCCGCACACTAGCGGAAATATCAAAACTTTCTCTTCATATCTTTCATTCTAGCCAAAAACATTGTTGTTCACTCTTGGTGCCTCATGTTGATGAGCGAACATCTCCTTCTACATCATAATCGTTACTCCTCGCACGGAGAATATATAACATAACAATTAATGTATATCAGGGAATAGTTGAATGGGTTACGCAACGTTTCTTCCCATGGGGGATTTGAATTTTGTGGGATACATTATTAGTGCACTCTACAATGATATTGCATCACTACCCAAAGTTTTGGGGGGGTTTGGATAATTGTTGGTATGTAAGGCTGTGGGGAGAAGAGTAAACATTAGTTAGGAACCAGAGAGGATTTTTCATTAAGTTTCTGAAGCTTTGTCTTGAATTTTGTTAGAAATTCCTCTTGATGATGTAAGAGCTCCGCTTCTCTTCAAAACTAAGTATCTAGAATGAAGTAAGCAAAATCATCTCTTACCAATTCGCGCAACTTGAAAACGAAAGGTCGACGCGTAACTTTCGGATTTATAACTTTTTATTTAACTTTAATGTTTTTTATTTTTGGAAATTGAAAGTACCCTAGTAGCACACTTGTTGCCATTCAGTTGAGATAACATACATATGACTTGCTAAGTCATAATCAAGTAACAACAACTAATTATGATCGTAGTGTGCTACTTGGGTAACTAAAAAAACAACAGGAACATCACCATCATTCATACATCAAACTCCTATAATTCCGAATATTATGAATAATGGATCATGAGATGAATAATGGAACATGCTCCTCTATGTGATAATGCTTTCCACAACTGCGCTAGGTTGTGATTATAAACTATGCAGGTTTTTCAACTGCGTTTATATGATCAAGTGCAACATTCCAACTATTCGCAAATCCTGTACTTGACCATCGATCACTATCTCAGTATAACAATGTTTGTCGAAAGGATGTCTAGGCGGATTTTCAGAAGCATTATTGGGCTGCATTACCACTGATCTGGCAAAACTAGTGTGCTTCTTTCCAAAATGGTAAAAAACTGCCCTGGTAGTATGTATCACGAAATGTTACACAACTCTTATTATCAAGTCAGAAACATTCGAGGGATATGGATTTAATGTCGGTCTATAGGCACCAGGTTGGGTCTATTCATGGATGCAACTTCGTCCCATTCCATGGATTTATTACAAAATGCAGTCTTTGGACGGTTTTTTTTTATAATCCTAGAGGGTTTGAGCTGTTTAGTGGAATACTTGTAACTAGAAATTAGAAGAAAAATTAGTATTTTCCATTTAATTCCAACTACCTTTGCTTATCTTGACAGATACGCGTATTTCGTCCACAATGCGCAGACTTCTTCAGTGTCTCTTACTAATAACTCGACTAACTAGGGTATGTGTCCCTTGACTCAGCCTATTATGCCACCATCGATCACATTTTTTACTATAACTCATGAAGTTTTTAAGCTGTTAGCGAGATTCAACTAGTTATACACTTGCAAAGATAAGTTTGATAAGACATTTGGTAGCATGGTTCACGAAAAGTTACACAGCTATTTTTTTAATGCCATAAACTCTCGAGGGATGTGGATTTAATATCGGTCTATTAGCACCAAATTGGGTCTATTCATGGAGGCAACTTCGTCCCATTCGATAGATTTATTACAAAATGCAGTCTTTGTACGGTTTATTTTTTCTAATTTTATGAATTCAGGCATTGCTAGCTGTACTCAATTCACTTAACACAGAATTTCACAACACAAACTAAAGTAAAACTGCCTCGAAACACTTAAATGATGTGCATATATGATTTATCAGCCATTCAATAATGAAAACATTATAATTCACAAAACAATGATTTTGTTCCTTCGGTTTGTGTTTAGATGAGCCACTTGAATATAAACAACCGGAAATTCATGCATTTCCACTTGAAATTTTACCAATAACAACCTTTTTACTACGTTATTGATACAACAGGCCATAGTTGGGAACATACAAAAAAATATGTCCCCAACATTGGGTCTACGATTTTCTTGTAAAATCATCGTTATTTTAGCTATGTGACCAGTTAGTTTGTAACGTGTAACTATTTTCTGTTCATCCAGACTACATTATTTGCTTGATCGATTCAATTAAGCCAAATTTAGATCACTTGAAGATCGTGTAGATCATCTGTTCAGCTTAACCAGTGAAATCAAGATGCCCCAAAAGTTCAAGAAATCGAAAATTACGCGGAAGTGAATAACTATAAGTTGATTAATATTGCCTCAATTGCTTTGGATTACATCGGTCATCCGAATAGCAACATGATTTTGTTGGTTATAACTAAATTAATGACACATTTGGTACATAGGCCGAATGAAGGAGCTAGGCTAACATTACATCCCATTACCCTATATATATATATATATATAACAAATGGATAAACAACAACATAAATTGCCACGAAAATGAAAAGTGTACTTTTAGTCGTTTTCCCTAGATTGAAAGTAAGAAGTCTAAGAGTGAATTGCGGCCAGTATCACACCTGATGTTTGTGCCTTTATACAAACGTTCTACGACGTGGCAGTGAAAAAATTACTTGAATATGTAATACTTTCACTCATGGTCAAATTCTTGGTCTCACATGCATGTTTATATCATGAGATAAGCCGTCTCACCGTCGACAAGGTGAAAACTTTGACCCACGAGAGGGATACGGTTGAACTTGGAAATATTAAAATCAAAGACGGGGCTTTTACTAAAACCCCACATGATACGTTAAATTTTATGATCAAAACTCATTTTCTGGACTTGGACTTGTGTGAGGCTTCTGATCATCTTCTGATCTTTTCAGCCATTTAATTCTGCAGGTATGGACGGCATATTTACAGCATTGCTCTAAAAGGGTGAGGCCATACGGGTTCCGTTTTTGATGTAGATTTTTAAGACAAGATTAAGACTAAACTACATCCCATCCAAATGGTGGTTAGTGAGAGTGATCTTTATACCCAAAACTGGTAAGCGTGATAAGACGAATCCAAAATTCTTTAGACCTATTAAATATTGGACTCGGAAAAAAATGCGACACTTTGTTTTGGGTGTAACGCGTGGGAAAAATTAATGAAATTATGGGTAATACAAGAGTATTATATTTATGTGTGCAAAATTTTATCGCGATCTGTCAAGTAGTTTACAAGTTCCATTCGAAACAAGAAGAGCTACGCCAGCAAATCTTGGGCGCGGTGATCGATAATCCTGGTCAGTCGCACAGATGGATCGGCAAAAGGCTTGGAATCCACCATTCCACCGTGTCCCGCGTTGTAAAGATGTTCCAGGAGACGAATACCATTGAGCGGCGTGCTGGAAGCGGTCGAAAACCGAAAACGGAATACCCAGAGAAGGCGCGGAAGATAAAACAGTACTTTAAGAATAACCCGAACCTTTCCACCCGAGACGTGGCCAAAAAGGTCAATTCGTCGAAGTGGTTCGTCCAGCAGACCATGAAGCGGGCTGGACTACGTGGTCAGAAAGGCGCTAAACCGGACTGACAAGCAAAACATGGTGGCCAAATTGCATGACCAGAAGCTATACCGTGATTGGTTGGTCAAGCCTGTCTCATGGACGACGAGGCATATATCAAGGCGGACACCAAACAAATCCCCAGCCTCGAGTTTTTTGTCGGTACGTCCCGCATGGTGGTTCCAGAAAAGTTCCGGAAGAGAAAGATGGACAAATTCGCGAAGAAGTACATGTTGTGGCAGGCAATCTACGAGTGCGGACGGTACAGCAAGCCGTTCGTTGCAACCGGCACCATAAACGGGCAGATTTATCGAGAGGAATGCTTGCAGAAGCGCTTGCTGCCCTTCCGCCGCTCTCACCGTGGTCCCACGTTGTTCTGGGCGGATCTCGGTTCGTGCTATTACGGCAAGCTTGTAATAGATTGGTACGAAGCGAAGGGCGTTAATGTAGTCCCGAAGGAGGCGAACCCGCCAAATACAACAGAACTTCGTCCGATCGAAAAGTTTTGAGCGATAACGAAGAAGAAGTTGAAAAAAACCGGAAAAACATTCAAAACCGATGAAGCTTTGAAGAAAAACTGTGAGAAATTGTGTGAGGAAGATGGAAAAAGCCCCGCCCAAGATCTCATGAGCAGTGTTAAGAAAAATGTACGAGCGTTCATCTTGAAGGAAATTTAATGAATTAATTATGCCAAAACATATATTAGTTATTTAATCCCTGAAAATTTGAGAAGTATCCGATTTAAAATGAATTTTTGGTGATCTTTTTTGTGTGTTTCATTTTTTCCGAGTCCAGTTTTTAGTCTTTCGTCAGTGCTGCTGAAGAAAATGGAAGGAGTATGTCAACTTATATGCAAAAACGCTGTGTGCCTAAATTTCAGTTTGCTTATCAATCTAGCAAATCAACAATTACAGTCAATATAAGAAATAGCACTTTGTTCTCTCTTGGATATTGAAGGAGCGTTTGCCAATACATCTTATATCTTAATAGCTCGAGCTATGAAGAAGAGAATTTAACACAAGCATGTCAACATGTCAATTGGATTCATACTATGCTTGCCAAAGAGAAATAACTTCTGAGCTAGGAGGAGCTTCTATTAGAGGCAAGGGCAACAAAAAGTTACCCCCAAGCAGGAGTATACTCTCCCCACTTATGTGGTCCTTAGTTGTAGATGATCTTCTCAGAAGCTTAGAAGAGAAAGATTTCGAGGTTGTAGGCTTTTTAGTAAGAGGGAAGTTCGACAATATAGTATCGGGTCCCAAGTAGCACACTACGATCATAATTAGTTGTCGTAACTTGATTATGACTTAGCAAGTCATATTTATGTTATCTCAACCGAATGGCAACAAGTGTGCTGCTAGGGGTAGAATTCAACAGAATTTAATGTTTCCCGATTAAAGGATTAAACCCATTTTTTTATCCCCATAGGATTGCAATGACCGGGGTTGTTTTTGATAATTCTCAAGTGATTTTGCTGGAAGGATTAGTCTATGGTGACCAAATAAACACAGGGCTTTCGAAATCAGCTCACATAATCTTCTTGAACATTTTTGGGATTCAGTATCAGTCAGTGTACGCATTTTGTTGTCCAGGTATTTGTTAAAGTCCGTGTTTTTGTACTTTGTCCGCGTCATTACATTGTTAGTGATATTCGTGTCAGTGCAGTTTTTGGTATCTGCGCAATTTCATATAGTACAGGTGTGGCAATGTAATAGCTATCTCCGTTATTCTACGCTCCCAAATGGAACAAAATATTTGACGTTAGACTCATCGGGAAAATAAGCTGCTGGACAGTGGGCGGTCTTTTAATATATAGTTATGTTTGTATGTATGATGTGTATGTAGGTTTGGAAATGTTAACTGATTTACTTACCCACACTGTTGTTATTACTCTTGATTTGTTTGGAACATACCGTCTAAGATGATACTCGCATGCATGTGCTTCGTCCACGTAGGTCTTTCTTGGGCGGCCACTTGGTCTTGTTCCAACCAGAGGTCAGGATGCCTGACTGTCCAGGTTGCGTCGCCATGAGACTCTGGATTGCTTCCACTTTGACCCTACCAGGCTCTTTTTGTTTCTTTTTTCGTGTTTAAAATGATAACATGTGAGCCAAAGGTAGTTACTAAATTTGTTATGTGAGAAAAGCGGAAATCAAAACGGTATCTGGGATAACATTATTTGTTACTTGAATGATACCAGCTTGTTTTGTTCACTTGCTAGGGTACCCAATCTTGGTGTATGAAGGAGGGTCTAAACATTAATCCATCAAAACTAGTAATTATACCTTTCACAAGAAAAAGGAAGCTTAACCTTAAAGCACCTAGGCGTAATTCTGGATGCTAAGCTGAACTGGAACGCACAACTTTTAAGCAAATCTTTTAGTGCTTTATGGTTATGCTCCAAAATCATAGAAGGAAATGAGGCTTAAGACAATAACTGATTATGTGGGTCTACACATCTGTTTTACGTCCAAAATTAACGTACGTTTCGTTAGTGTGATAGGCCAAAACCATGGATGCTACTGCAGAAGAAAAACTTGCAAAACTTCAACGAATTGCATGCATTGCTTTAACTGGAGGTATGCGCACCACATCTTTCGAAAACACTGCAATTCTCAATCTTATGCTGAAAAGGTCCAGAAATATAATGTCAGGTGATCTTACCGGTCATCTGAGTATATTACAACATTTTAAAAGAGGACCGGTGAAACCGGAGGACAAGTATGACATTCTCTACAAGTTACGCGATACATCGCGTACAGATTGGGAGGACAAAGGGCCCACTGTTTGCCAAAGTTCAATCATATTTTTCACAGATGACTCAAAAATTGGAACGAAAACTGGGGCAGAAATCTAGGGCCCTGGAAACAAAATGTCAGGGGCCATGGGACAGTGGCCAGTTTTTCAACATAAATCTTTGCATTACTAGAATTCGTGAATGTTTGCCTGAAAAGAAAGTACAGATCTTGTATTTTCTTGGACAGTCAGTCAGCTCTAAAATAATTATGGGCTCATAAATGTACATCGAAATTGTCTCGGAATGTATACTGTCATTGAGACTAATTAGTCAAAGGAACTCAATAAACATGCATCTGGTTCCGGGACAGCTTGGCATTGAAGGGAATGAAATAGCAGACAATCTCGCTAAAACAGGTAAAAAAGTACAATCATAGTTTATGTCCAGGGAATGGAGAAATGATCCTTAACGAAAAATACCTAGATTAGATCAGGAATTGAACCCAGCCAATTCAGTATAGTATTGATTTGTATTATAGTTGATAGTGATTATTTTATTGATTCTACTTTGTAGATGCTTTAAGCATTACTTGTTGTTTTTTTTCTGTCAATTTGTCTTTAACTTCCGTTCTATTAAACCTTCCCTGTTTTCCTAACTCAGGAGCAATAACTATTAGGTTAGCAAAAATAAAAGCGGGTTGCTGTTATAAAATTAGTATCAAGTGGCAAATAGTGACCATGGCAACAGTTAACTAAAATGTATAAATGTAAGTTTTGTAAAATTTCAATAGATTTTAAAACTTTTTTAGAATTTCTCAAATCAAGATTTTGATGAATTTCTGCTATGGCTGAAAACGGACGAAAACGTGCTAGAGCGCAAATCACTGAACTTTACACTTCAACACTTTACAACATTTCTTGCATCTCAGGATCTACCGAATGGAGAGCATATATAATAGATACGAATGATTGCAGTATTCTCACACATTATATACATAAATTTAAACACTATTGTATAAATAATTCATGGGAATGGGAGGGACCATCTGGGAACCCGATTGAAGCACTCTGGATAGGGAGAGTGCATTCCCCTAAAAATGTCCACAGAAAAAAATAACCTTGGGTAAACCACTAGGTTCAAGTCCTACTAATCTGTTATCAAATGCAATGAAATACCGGCTCCCTGAAGCTCCCAAATATTATAACTGTTCAAAAAACCAAACACCTTTCCCCCTCAGCATTTTGATTCTTCTAAGTGACCTTTATTTTAGAATTTGCCCATAAAATTCTCTCAAATATTGAATTACATTGCTGACATTTTTTTTCCATTGACAGCTCACGTAATTTTCATTTTAAATTTCAAGCGTCAAATAACCAAAGACTACCAAAGGACCCTTAAGAATATAAAAAAAGGACACTATAATATTTCCCTCCCTGTGCCAAGCCCATTCAAACTCACTCCAACAAATCATTCGTATTCGTCATTTAACTCAAACTGTACAAAAAAAAAGAAAATACCATTTCCATCCGTAACAAGCACCCGTTCTTCTTCATAATCCGATTCTGGCCGGAAAACGTTGATTCGGTCGAAAGATAGCTACATTTTTCTCTTATTCAACTTTTGCTTTTCGTCCCGAAAATCACCGCTGCCCTTCTGCCGGTCGAACATCCCCTTTACCGTTGGCCGTTTCTCGTAAAACATGAAAATGAAAACCAAATCCAGTTTCAACGACAAATTCAGCCGGGAAATAAGCTACACTGTACTGTTGCAGAGCTAAGCTCCCAATCTGACACACTGCCGGTACTCAGTCGTTGGATGTGGTGTTTTCTGTAGCTAAGCACCAGGACCAGGACAGGAGTATAGGTAATATCCGTGAGACTGGTCCCTCAGTGCACTGCTCCCGCTTTGATTATGGTTACATGGTTCAGAAAATGTAACAAATTTATACCGGATGGATGTATTACAGGTTCCATGTCGCTTCTCGGATGGAGAGCTTCGCACAGGAGGCAGGTGATCGGTGATGCGGTGATCGGTTTGAAACACTGCTAAAAGCAAGACAGGAGAAGCAAAGCAGAATCTCGGACGGTCTGTCGCTGGAAACTGACTCAACCATGTGATTTGTTCGGGATGCCAGATTTTGCAACCAAATTGAAACCAAACCATCACCAACGGGCAATCTAGAAAGCTGGAAGGACACATAGATGGATAACGCGAGTGGAGCAGCACACAAAAAAGTCATCCCATTGGATCGAATTTTTGCAGACGCCTTGAAAACAAACAAATGAGAACTCGGAAAAGGAAAAAAGGAATACCAAAAATCAGAGCAAGAGCGATACCCACATGACCGAACATTGTCCCAGTGGAAAAATCATCGGTCGAAGGCCCGGAGAGCGAAGTTTCGGGGGGAGGGTAAAAAAGATTTTCAATTAAATTTGTGGCTTACTCTTTTTTGCTGTCGTCCATTTCTTCCCCTTGGCCACCCTGTCAGTCTGATCCTTGATTTCTTTCTCTGGTTATGTTATTTTACGAGACATTTTCCCGTTCCTCGCACGACATTGAGTTCCGATCGAAATCGTTCGCCTTTTTTCCATACATTTGAGCTTGTTGTTGGGGGAGGGGGTGTGTTGTCAAGAGTTGGAGACAACCGCCACCAGATGTATCACAGGGTTCTCCGCTGGCTCAGTTGGCGTAGGCGCAGCTACAAAGACGGTGGTGGCTGGATTCGATTCCCTGATTGTCAAGGAAAATTTCTCGAGTTCCTGGGCACAGAGTATGATTGTACTTGCCACAACAAAACTATAAGCAATGCTGAAATGAAATGAAATGCTAATAAAGAAGAAGAAGAAGAAGTTCCAGAGAGTTTCTTGTGTATGTAAGTATGCGGGGACAACCGGGAAGATGTCGTGCAGAACGAAGGTCAAACAGCAAGTTTGTGATGTTTGTTTGTACCGGGATGAAAGCTGGAAGGTTTTCGGCCAAAAGACTTTGAAAAGTTGCTGAAAGTAGAGGAATATGGTCAAGCACGAGGCTTTGGTATGTATTGGAAACTTGTTGTATCGTAACTTGAAGTTAACGGGAATGTTTAACTTGTTGAACCGCTCAGTGGAAATTCGGACAACAAATTAAACAAAGGGATATAATGTCCGCCTAGCCCCTATATTCAGCCTGTTTATTATTATTATTATTATTATTTTGGTAGGTTACTAGCTGCACGCTGAATAGCGTCGAAACCTCTAAACTAGGCCTTTGATGATAGAATAGATTACGTAAGCCTTTTGAAGTAGTTCACCAGCCGTACACAGGCAATGGCACCCAAGAAGACGCTGTTATGATCAAGCTCGGAAGGTTACGTTAGAGAGGGTGGAAAAGTTTCATTTTTTATTACAATTTGTTAATATTAGTTAATTCATTATTGATCATTTTGGTCAGTGTTATTAAGTTAACGTGAAGTTTTTCGTTTTTTAGTTTTATTAGGATTTTCATTATGTTTTGGTTATTAACACATATGTTTATTGCTAATATATAATTTTTGGTGGTTTATTTTATGTTCATAGGTATTGTTCAATAGGGGTTTAAATATTGTTTAGCAAGTATTTTTATTTATTTTTAGAAGATGCGTCTCAGAATAACCGTATTCTTTCTGGAACGAAAAGCGTTGAGACTGAATTTGGTTCAATGAGATTAATTTTTATATTTGTAGGGGTTTGTGATTAATTGGAACTCATTTAATGGAATTGTTTTGCTTCACTGTTTACTTAAATGTTCAGTTTTGTAGGTAAGTTATGTTTTATTGTATTTTAAATTATTTAATATATTAAGCAAGTTAAATAGTAATTTGGTTACCTATTTATGTAATGCATTCCATTAAGTCAGCACTGTTAGTTTTATTTGAGGATTGTAGTCAACGAGATCAAATTTGTAATAAAATTTCATTTTCATTTTCATTTTGCAGCGTTTGGTGGGTCAATGAGAGCGCAAGTCAATCCAAAGCCGAGAGTTAGGAAGGGGTAATGGCGAACTAGTCTATGCGGACCACTTGAATACCATGGGAAAGGATAAGGATTAGGTTACGGCAAGGGGTTTGTAGAAGTCTTGGAATGAGATGGCCGCGTTGCTACAAAATGACCTGAAATATTGAATGTGTTTATGTTAAATTACGTAAGCTCTTTTCACACATATGTATGTTGTTAATAAAATGTCTGTGTTATTTGATTTCTGTTTGATTTTTTTATAAACTGACTGTTGATACTTCTCTTTGTGTGCAGTCTTTGCATCCTTTCCTTACAAAAACTGCATGTAGATCATAGTTGGGAAGGTCCTTTGTACTTTTGTCGTTCCATTTCACCGCGATTCTCGGCTACTTAGACCGCGTCCGATGTTTGAACTTTGCAACCACTCGGGGCCATAGTGGTTGCCAACCCGCCAGCATAGAGTTAGTAGCATAAAAAGAAAGTAGAGAAAAAATATGTTAGTGGCATGCAGGGTGTATGTGAGATTATTGGTGATATGTTCACAACGACTCTTCGTTTCTTTGTAATTGTAATTGTCATTGTTCAGTGTATAGCCCGTGTTTTCCTGCTAAAATTACGTATCCGAGGACTCACCCCCAGGTCTATACACCTATAGTCCTTCCCGTTGCACTCGTCAGCTCGTGCGATATTCGGGTGGTCGTATCCGAGCCCTTCACTGGGTAGGCACAAGTGTTTGTCCAGTTTCTGGTACATTAATTCGTGATTTATGCCTGAATGAAGTACTAATGCTTAAAAAGTAAAAAGGAAACCCGTGTGAAAACAACGAATTAGTAGTAATTGATATTGCGCTCACTTGTCCATATTATAATGAGGATTTTATCCCGACTTCTTGAATATATTTCAAATTTTTGAGAGCGGGATCAATGTCCATATATGTACCTTTTAGATTTTGGATTATTTGTAACATTACATGAACCTATCTGTACAGCCCTTTTCTTATACATCCAAACCCAACACTTTATCACATCCAAATGCTTTCAAAAGGTCGATATCGGGCTACCTACAGGACTGCGGTTTCTTCTAATAATACTCCTAAAAGTTTGAATTAGTATGTAATGAACTTCCATTTTTAGGTGTTATAAGGGTAAGTCGGTCAGGTTGTTCCATGTAAATCCCATGCGTTCATTTTAAAGCCATTGGTAGAAAGAATTTACCTTAGTAGTGACCTGTACAGCTTGTTGTTTTTTTGTTTTCTACCATGCGCGGAGTACCGATTTATGATGAAATTCGTCAGAAGCAGACAATCTCCCATCCCCATGAAAGTCTCCAGGAGCGCACCGCAATCCATCGCGAGAACGAAGAGAAACGAAGAGAAAGCATTGACAGCTCCGTATAGGGCAACGGCAGGCCTCGAAACTGAAAGACACAAGCCAGAAAACGAGCTAAGGGCATTTCAACGGTAGTATCCGATCGCGCACACAATCCTCCAACAAACCACCCAACGCAGGGCAGGCAAGATGGAGGATACCTTCCCTTGCCCACCCCGCACCGGGCAGCCCGGCAAAAGATCATGTGCCCGATCGGACGCCCCCGCCTCGTTCCCAGACCTGCATCTCCCAATCCCAAATCCCGCCGCCACCCTACACGGAACCCCCAATACCCCTCCCCGCACCACCCGCTCCAGCAATAAACCACCGTCCACTCCCAGAGCCCCCATTGGAGACGGGAAACCATCCGCCTCTGAGAAACCTCATCACATGGAAAGGTTTATTCTGCTGCACCAAAAGGTCTTTTCTCAGCGGGCCCTCCGCGTCCTATTTCTTATGTACCTGCCTGTCATCGTCCGTCTTAAAGAAACACTTTTCTATGGCTATATGCTTCACTTTGAACAGTCAGATTACCTCGATCAAAACATTCACCCTTTTCGAAGATGTTGCAATTACATTGACTTATTATACCATTAGCATTAGGTATTTGTGTTATTTAGTCCATAAAACAAATGGATAAACAACAACATAAGTTGCCACGAAAATGAAAAGTGTACTTTTAGTCGTTTCCCTAAGATTGAAAGTAAGAAGTCAAAGAGTGAATTGCGGCCTAGCCCGCCAGTATCACACCTGATGTTAGTGCCTTTATATAAACGTTCTACGACGTGGCAGTGAAAAAATGACTAGAATATGTGATACTTTCACTACTGGTCAAATTCTTGGTCTCACATGCAGGTTTATAGCATGAGATAAGCCCTCTCACCGTCGGCAAGGTGTGAACTTTGACCCACGAGAGGGGAGATCAAATTTGTAATAAAATAAAGTAATAATGTTTCAATGTCAAGAGTATCACTGTGAACCTCCCAACGTCAGTACTTATCGCGTTTTCAAATACTTCTCATGCTCTTTACAGGGACTCCCCAAAGTATTAGTTCGACTGATCATTACGGATATCAGGAATATGTTGTGTAATATGTTATGCTTACCTTTTTACCATTAATGGAGGTTTGTTTTAGTTGCACTCACGTAGGGTTGGTTTCTCATGGATTGTTATTTCTATTCTTGTTAGTATGCCGTGCTTCCTATTGACTATAACCTGCTCGAATAGTGTGACGTTTATAAGTTCAATTTGATCTTTCACTTCCTCTTTAGCTATTTATAGTTTAGTTTAATGATGTCAAGTGTTCATGTGTGCCTCAAGTCAATTATGCATCATTTCCTTACCACCTATTACTTTGTCTGCCTAAGTCCGTTTTTGTCTTTTGCGTTATTTAAAATGACTTGTTTTATTTGTAGGAAAGTTTTTGTTCCCCTTTTATTTCATTGCTTGTTTTGATTTGTCTCATGCAATTTTCTAAGTTTTTGAATTGTTTTTAATGGTTTTCGTGCATTTGCAGTCTAACAGTCGTTTTTTTTTGAGTCGTAGTCAGCTATAGGATTCACTTTTCGGTGGCAAAAGATAAGCTTCATCGCGTCTATTACCTATCTCCTAATATAAAATTATCGAGATTGAAGCCGTTCTGAGATTGTTCTTTGGAGTGAAACATATAGAATAAGTTTGGCGCCACTTATATAGTTTTGAAAAAACTTCTACTCCGTGAATCCAACAGTCGAATTCCCATGAATGTTGAAACTTATGGATACATTGTTTATTATACTATTGGTACCTAGCTATCTGTTTTAAAGCATGATTACGGCTCGTCCTGTAAAGGAATGCTTCAAAAAAGTGTTGCATCCAAGAGGAAATCCCATTTCATTATGTCTGAGGAGAGAGCCCCACCAGACAGCATCACAATTCCAGATTTCCAGACAGGACGTCTGTTGGATCACATCCGTAAAATTTGTGCATCAATGCCAGATATGTGACGTGGCATAAAATAAAAATAGTCAACATGTGATACCATCACGTCAGAATATGTCTTTGGTTACCATCCCAATACGAATGGCGTAGGCCCTACCATCGCGGCCAGATCACATACTCAAGGGTAGGGATATTCAGCCTGTTTATTATTGAGTCATAAATACAACAATGATCAGGAAAATCATGTAACCAATTTTTAAAATTAAAGGGCGAGCATTAAATTATTGCAACACTATAGCTATAGCTTTTTTCCCACTTGGACAGAAATCAACCAAATTTTGCACTGTTCCTCTTTGAAGGGTATTATTTACATCCTGTGAATTGAGTAGTACTCGACAACTTATTGAAATTGACGTATCTGATTTTGTCAACAAAGAGGTGAAGTAAGATTCAAACGTAAATTTCTCTAAACTCTCAAAACCCTTACGGAAATAAGCAACACCATCATGTTAGGGATTTAGGCATGGTTCTAGTTTTTATGAACGTGCTAAGGGTTTCAAGTATTTCTGTCTTCCTCTCTTTGTTTACACAATTAGTTACGGCTGTTCGAATAAGTTGTCGAGAGTTGTGTGATTTGCTGCAGTCAAAATGGAAGTGAGTCAAGTGGAGACACGTGAAAACAAAAATGAATACTCACCTGGAAAATCCGAAGCTGTCCCATCCGCGGAAAAATGGGAGAAATGCTGCGAAATAAACCGTCTCAAACGTACTGAAAAACTTCAATGACCGGTTTACTTTCGATCATAAGCGCTGAGCAGGAAGGAATGCTGAAAATCTGCACATTGGTCTTTCGGGCTGCTCGTTCGCCAGAATTTCGGTTCCAAAACAGCCGATCATCTGTCCGGAAAATAACCCGTCGGTGTTTGAATTGATTTCGCAATTTATGAGCGTTTATGAGCGTGCAACAACTTTTGAATTCACTGGCGTTCTTTCTGCAGGTGTAATCATACATCTCCGTCTTCGTTTGCCTAGTCACGAGAAACACTCATCTTGAAGTCGTCTCAGATCTTACAGCTCACGTCGTTGTTGCCGCTTCATCGCGACTTGTTAACCGTTAAACAAATTTTGGAAGATGTAACAAATTTCTGTGGTGCGGCAAGTAACTGCAGGAATTTTATTCGTTCTTCAAAAATGAACACTAATATCAGCTTATCCCGAATTTACTTTTTCCTAAGAAAATATAAAGTGTGTTAATCCCTCCCAGAGCTCCAAATGTTGGAGGCTTCTGGGAGGAAGGGTAAAAAGTGTATTGCAGAATGTTATTCTCACCTTCGAGGAGCTTTTCACTTTCTTGATGCATATCGAGGCCGACTTGAACTCTAGGCCACGGTACAGTCTGCCGGATAATGATGATGTACCTCTTCCAATCATTCCGGCGCATCTTCAGATTGGTCCGACTGAATGTATTCCGAAAACTCTTGTTTGAGTCCACTCTTTCTCGTTGGAAATACATTAATAAGCTCCGTGAGTATTTTTGAGGCCGTTGGTCCTTTACTTCTCTGAATTGCGAACTAGAACTGAATGGACGACAAAAAATCTGAACATCCAGACAGGCACTGTTGTTATTCTCATTGAACCTTCCTCCATGAACTTGGACGTAGAACCGTCTCCGGGTTTTTTCCACACAGTAGTTCCAAGATAGCTTCACCTACCTATTGATAACGATGAACTTCCATTCAGTATGAACTGTACTTCTGCTTTGCAGTCGTGTAGCTTAATGTCGACAAACCGTTCTTCAACAGATTTTTCTGTTGCCTGTCAAACAAGCAGCACGATTGCTATGATTTCGAAACTAAGATAGCATCGCTGCAGCACCGGAAAGCGTGGTCAACTTATGGCCGAAACACAATGATAACGGCAACGGCTAACGGCAAAGCCCGATCTGAGTATGCCTGCTTGTCAGAAAGAAAACAGGCTAGATCCAAGCCGATTCTAATTGGACATATCGAAGTCATTTGCAGCAACTGTCAAAATTTCCGTTTTCCGTTCCGTTTCCGTTATCATTGTGTTTTGGCGGTTATTTTGTTATTGCTTTTTATATGATATTCGATTTGATCATAAATTGTTCGATCTTAAGCCTAATATGCAGCTGACAAGTAAAGACCCGAAGTAATTTTTATCATTTCCATCTAATTAATTTGTACAACTGCTTCACTATGGGGAAAACTGACAGCCCCATTTAGATCACATGGGCAGGCGTTACTTACGTTACGAAACTTTCCGTAGTTTGCCCTCCTTTTCAACTGCATACAAGGTATGTAATTTCGACAGTTAAAGCATTTCTTGACCATTCTTGTCCTATTCTGATGAACACTTCTTTCAAGCTGAATACAAGCCTTGCAACAATAATACAATAAGATTTTTAGTAGTTGTTAGTTCTAGTTATTTTAAACAAAGTCCGTTCCAAAATACAATGGCAGGTGAATGGCTCCAACAGCCCCTTAAGAAGACACAATCCCTGTGCAGAAACTACGCGTTGACTCGTATCACTGAAGTACCTACTTAACGCAATCGAATAAGCGCGGCGACAAAACTACCCCAACAATAACGATTACCACAGTATCGAATTCCACAATGGTAATCACACCGAAGCGGCAGTTTCGTCACAGCGTCATTGTAGTAAATGTTTACCAGTAAAGTATAGGAGCCAAATTATAAATTTGGGTTTATTTTGAAGAGATGGATTTTTGTAGTCTTTGATGAAAGTTGTTCAGTAGTTAGCCATCTAATAAAGATTGTACTCGAAAAAATGCAACAGACAAAAATGATCACCAAAAATTCTTTATAAGTTGGATATTTTCAAAACTATCAGGGAAATGAATAAACACACAAAGCTATGTTTTGGCAAATTTGGGTTATTCAACCTCCTATATACGCTAAATGACTGCACCTTGGACTTAAAGCTACCCATCAAATCCTGTTTCATAATTGTACCACTTTTCTTACATACGTTCATCTACTCTACCTTCAAATCCTTGTCTATGAAGGCCTTCCATGTTTTCTGGAGCTTACCCGTCGAATTGCCCAGAATTTTTCTATTTGGCGAAGTTCTGGTGAGATTGACGGATTTGCCTCGAATCCTAGAGAGTTTGGAACACACTTAGATTTTTTTACAGAAATCTGTAAAGTTTTACCGAATTCTCAACAGCTGGACGTTCGGTTATTTAACGGGTTTCGGTGAAATTTTTCAGATATCTGTAAAAAAAAATTACCGGATCTCGGTAAAATTTTATCGAAATCCTTAAGATTGGATTACCGAAGTTCAGCTGTTGAAATTAGGTAAAATTTTACTGATTTCTGTAAAATAATCTGAGCGTGAAGGATTTGCCTCTTTCGGCACAAAAACAACATGGTTGGCCTCGTACCACACCATCGCGGGTTTCGCCTAATGGCACGATGCCAAACCCAGCTGAAACAGAGTTTCATCTGTGGAACCGGAGGCAGGGCAGCAGGCGCTTCTAGAGGCATTCTTCCGGTCGATATGCTGAATTTGCCACACACACAGATCGCCTGCAAAACCATGTACTTCTTGGCAAATTTGTCAACCCTCTGTTTCCAGAACTTCTTCCGGAGCATCAATGCGCCGATGGAAAAAATTAGGCCGGGGATCTACTTGGCGTCCGCTTTAATGTACTTCTCGTAGTCGATTACGATCCATTTCGGTTGCATCAATCACTCGCGGGACAGCTTCCTTGGAGGATTTGGCACCCGCATTGTGTTAATCGGTTAGGATAGGCACCTTTTTCATCTTGAAAAGTTTGAAGTCCGGCCCGGTGCGTTGTCTGTTGGACGAACCAAACGGAAAAATTGACTTTCTTGGTCCCGAATCGAATGGTTTGGATTGCGCTAGAAATAATCCCACACCTTCCTTGCGTTCACGAGGTGGGTCGTTTTCGTTTGTCTTCCGTTGCTAACTTGCCGCTGGTTTATCTGGTAGTCTCCTTGAACGATTTTACCACACGGAACACGGTCGAATCGTCGAATCCCAACTGTTTCGCGATCCACCTCTGGGACTGGCCTGGATTTGTTTTGTCGAAGCAATTCTTGCCCGGCAGCCATCTCGATATCCACTTGACATATTGTGACGAAATTTTGTACATGTAAAAATTACGCTCTAAACAAATTGTACAGCAAATTCCATTAATCTTATCTATGCAATAAAAAGTTATGCACAGAAGAAAATGTGCTTTTTTCGAGTACAGTCTTTAGTGTACTAGTTGTTACTCCGGGAGACCTGTAACAAGTGTGATGTGCTCATTTTTGAAATTGGTCTCAGAGCTCAGTAGTACTTTTAAACAAATAATTTGAATGAATTTCAACTTGTTACCTAGAAAATTTCCTTCGATGTCATTTGATGGCCTCCAAGATGATTTGGAACAACCATGAAATTAGAAAATTTAGGAAATTAATTTCATTACTCTCTGCTCTTTTCTAAAGTACTCCTAGATGCATCATTTGAATATATTTGTAATAGAGACGATGGCCTTCACTAAAACGTGCTAACCTTCTTGATAAACTACACACTACCAAAATGTTATGTAAATTTCTGTCCCCTGAGACCAACACATGCAAGCGTCCTTTAGCACATAAGAAAGAGTTGAAAGATATGAGAACATAAATTCAATCAAACACAACTTTCGTCGAATTACGTATGTGTCAGTTCAATGAGACATAATCTTACACGAAAACTTTCTTTACGTTGCCTGACGACTTTTTACAAACCTGTATTACGTCTTGTGTAAAGGTCATAACATAGTATTTTTTCTTTTCAAAGAGCAGTGTTGAATCGATACACGAGATCCGCCTCTATCAAAAACATTCTACAATAACAAAAAATGCTTCACTCAAAATAATATGTGATGTGATGTGATGTGATGTGATAGGAACCTATCATCGGTGCAAAGATTGATTATGTCTGCAGGACTATCCTCAGAAGGTTGCCTCGAGAGTATAGCCTACATAATGGTTTGTTGTAGCAGGGCCAGTCGATTTCAATGAGGACCTTCGGCAGACCACGGCCAGAATCACGTGTCTTCACCCGACAAGGGACTGGCGACTCCACGAATCCGTGTCAAATCTGCAAATCCTTCGACCGGCTTAGGCTCCAGGGCCATTTAGGAGTTCAGATTAAGAGGTAAAGTACCTGACAATAATACCATAACATTGTTCCCACAATGTTATGCGAATAGCAAATTGAGGTAAGACAATACCAAAATATTACCTCTCAGGTATTCCCAGGTATCTGAAATATCAAGTTTTGAGATATTTTGCTTGCAATTCTTAGGTATTTTAACTCCTAATATAAGCTCTTTAATACCAAGGCTAATTTAAAAAAATGTTTATTAATATCCTCCTAGTCCTGGAAAAAACTGAAAACAAAAAATATCATTCCAAATATCAAAGGAAAAATGTCAATGAAAGATATTATTTTATTGGACATATTCTGAAAAGCTTTGGAATGATCGAAGAGTGAGGTTTGATGATTTCTGAAAGAAATGAGATAACCCTATACTCCTTATCGGCACATGCCAGTATTTTGTGAATATAATAACGACTGTTCCAGAAAGTATAAGCACAACTTATTTTAACGGTCACTTTGAATATAATATAATATTCCAACATGTTTTGGATGCGTTCATTTGTTTGCTCATTTCTGAATGACATGGCATCAAAAAAGTGCTCAGTTTTGTGTTACCTATCAAAATACGCGGTCTTACTCCGGAACAACGAAAAAGTATCGTGCACAATTGGTGCACTGTGAGCGGACTCTCCTTGAGAAAATTGGCCAAGGAAGAGGGTGTAAGCGTCGGAGCGGTACGATCTGCGATTCTAAAATATACAGAACAATGTACGTTTGAAGATGCGCCGAAGAGTGGTCGGCAATCCGGTCCTGTTAGTCTGGATATTGATTAAAAAATCAGGGATGCCTACAAGCGCAAACCAGCGACTTCCGACTTCCGTTCGGGAAGTTGCGAAAATACTAGGGACCTCGTCGAGTACCGACATGCGTGCCAAAGAAAGACTTGGGCTAAAAACATACCGAAAGCAGAAAAAAACCCAAAAAAAACCAAGAAGACAAACTCTTTAAAACACCTGACTTCACTATTTTGTAGTTTGTGAAGAAAATCATGTGAAACCGCAAATCCTCCAAATTGTTCAAAGTTACGTCCAATCGAAAGGTACTGGGCTTTGATGAAGCGGAAGTTTACTGGAAACTTCCGACAAGTCGAGTTATTAGTACGAGACACTGAAGAAGTCTGCACATCGTAGACGAAATACACGTATATGTTAAGATAAGTAAAGGTAGTTGGAATTAAATGGAAAATACTAATTTTTCTTCTCATTTACAGTTACAGGTATTCCACTAAACAGCTCAAACCCTCTTGGATTCATCGAATCAAAGATACCAAACACTTCCAACCAATTATTACAAAAACGGCCACAAGGGCTTCTGAAGAGTCTGTTCAAACTCTAGTGGATGGAGCTTAGTAGTTAGTTATTTCACTGATGCTTTACAAAAACCTTAGAGGAAGAAAAAAAAAATTAAGACTAATTAAGGTCTGTATCAACAATAATCCGGACACCTCAAAACATGAATAAAACATAAATTTTGCATTATATTTCCGTCGTAGTTGTTTTTTTTCAGATTCATAGGATGTGTTTTAACAATTCGTGAAGACAAAACATAGTTATTCGGTATTTGCATAAAATTTTCGAACTTTGCGCTTAACTCCGTTAATTAGGGTTTGTACAGACTATTTTGAAATTTTAGAAGCCGTCTTTGATTCCTTGCTTTCAGAAAGCTTCCGCTTCATCAGGGCCCAATATCCCTCGATTGGTCGTAGTCTGGGCAATTTGGCGGGTTTTTGGTACAATGTTCACTTGATTTGCTTGGTACCACTCCATCACAGTTTTAACATAGTGGCATGATGCCAAATCGGGCCAGAACAAACGTTTTTCTTTGTGACTTTTGATGAAGGGTAGGAATCGCTTCTGCTGACACTCTTTCTGATAGATCTCATTGCTGATTGTGCCTGTAGTGACGAATGATTTACTCTTTTTGCCACATGTGCAAATTGCTTGCCACACAAGGTATTTTTTGGGAAATTTCGATGCTTTCTTCGTTCTGAAATGTTCAGCTGTAGAATTTCTGGCCATAGCAGACTAAAAAGCCAACCCTAGAAGCTGCTTGAAATCCTTCAGGATATAAGTGTTATCGTCCAAAACAACGCATGAAAACTTCGTCAAATATTCGCAGTACAAACGTCGAGCCCGTGATTTTCCTGACAAGTTCTGTTTGTCATTGTGATTTGGAACTGTTTTTACTTTAAACGACTTAAGTCCCAAACGTTGTTTTGATTTTTGGACAAAACCAGGCAACATCCCTATTTTACGAGCCACCGTTCGAATGAAGAGACTTGGGTTTTTCGTTAATATCCTTTTCACCTTTCGGTCCCTGACAGGATCAGCGCGTCCAATGTTTTTGTCACTTCTCGGTTTCCTCTCCATCGTCAAACGTTCCGAAAATGATTTGAGCACATCGTGAACAGTGTATTTAGGCAAATCCAATGTTTTTACAAGGTCCCGTATTGACAAGTCAGGATTTACCATACGCCCGTACAAAATTTGCTAGCGCTTGAATACTAAACATGAAATGTAAACTTTTTCATCATAGACTCTCAGCTATACCACAGTGAAATTTTTCATTCCTACGTGCAATATTTCAAAAGTTACAGTGATTTGAAGGTATCCGGATTAATGTGGATACATATTTTATTTAAATTGACATTTTCATTATAAATAAGCCTTCATGTAACTTTATCGTGACGAATTTTTCGCCGCGTTTATTCGCTGATGCTGTGGAATAAATGCTTTAGAGTGGAAGCTCTTTATAACAATCAACAACTGAGCAGTGAGCACCTTAATCACTGGAGAGTCATGCACAGACCATTTACAAATTTTCTTTGTTTATGAAATTTGTTACGCATCGCAACATTTTCCAGGTTGCTACGATTCGACTTCGCCTGATCCAGGTTGACAGTACTCTTCACCTGATTTTAGATTTGAACAGCACCCAACTCCAATGAGTTTCTAAAGTTCTGTCCTGCGCCAATACTTACCAGCAATAGCTTAATTGTTTTGTCGAAATAAAGGTTTGACTTTGAATTCCTCAGTAATTTTGTGAAAATTGATTATAAGCTACCGTAATGCACGTCCTCTCTCACCGACAGCTTTCAATAGAAAAGATAAGCTCCTCAAAGAAAAAAAACTTCCGCCAAGCATCGAAGAAGAAACTAACTGAAAAAATCAACCAAAGTATCAGTATTCTTGGCAGAATGTTTACCACTTTGCCCGGCCCGGTCGCTTTAAATCGCCACGTGGCTCGCTGCGCTGTTTGTTTGCAATGCTTATTATTCTTTGGCTTTATTTAAATTTATTAGAACACTCCTTGGCCACCAATTCCCGCGTGCCGGTGGCACCACTAGATCACCTCTTAGGGGCGAACTTTTGCTCCCTCTCCAAACTCGAGCCCTCGCAGTCGCAGTTCTCGTAAAGTTGCTGTTTTTCGCCAAAACTTTTTCCTTTTAAGTGAGGCGAGAGGCGTAAAGCTATTCACTCATACATACACACAGTGACTCACGCTTTCTGCGTACTGCTGGGAGCAGGAGCGAAGAATATAAATCCTGGGACTAAATTAAAATAAAGAATATAATGCCAGGGTACGTGGCCAGATGAGAGACAGGCAACTTGGTGGGGTGGAGCTTTTTTTTCTGCATTCATGTCCGCTAGATTATTTTTCATTCGGATATTTTTGTTTCGTGTCTTTTTTTTCGTTTCATTTCGAGGAATGTTTGCAGAGAACAAACAAAGTTCGTACAGTCAATAGCTTGAGGGAGATTAGATCAGGCGGTGTGCTCTGTGAAATCAAATAATGATTTACTGTGGCAACTTGGGAAACTTTTCCTATTTATGAATGTTTTTCGTGAGAAAAAGTGTGTTTTTCAAGAAACCGGCAGGAATGCTTATTTATTTTCTGTTTCGTGTTAGCTTTTTCCATTGGATTGCAATTACATGCCCTAGCCATTAGGAACATCTAATATTTTGATGCTATCCATGAAGACACACAAGTACCAATAAAGTGAACCAACTGACCAGTATCATTGGAATTGGTTTTCCCAAAACAAAACAACATCCCAAGTACAAACTGTTTCCACCGGCAGAGTAGTGATCAAGGGAAATTGAAAATTTACCAAAAGCACTTGACATTGGTCCTTGGTGGACCCGTGCTGGTGGGATTTGCGACGAGAGGCACGTTTTGGCCGTACTTGTTTTCAAAACGTTCACAGATTTCCAATCCCCTTGATTTGGGAGTGTTTTGTGCGTGACGACGGCCAGTTCAGTATGAACAGAAAGAGCACACCGCGTAACAACGGTCAAAGCGGAAAGTCTATTTTCCTGGTTATGTGAAAAGGTTCTCCTAAGAATTAGTTATTTTCCTTGTTTGGGAGCTTTAGTAGCAAAACGGTCTGTCGGTATTGAATTAGGCTGAAAACAAAAAAAATGATTCCCTCAAACGATCCGTTGAAGGTTTGGTGCAAAAGGAAATGTAAAGACGACCAAATGTGGATCCCTGAGGGGCTGTTTTCCTCCTGTCGATAAGGATCCGATAAGGATCGAAAATATACCGAAGCCGGTGCTAGAATGCGTCTTTAATTCGTAGCTTTGTTCCATATCAAATGTGCGGCTACGAGAGGTAGGATCCTTATGCGATAGAAATTGGATACACTTTTTTCGTGTTCAGATTAATCTTCAGGACCCTTATTCTGTGAATGCATTCTGAATTTATGTCATGGAAATATTTCAGCCAGGACATGTTTGTTTATGTCTTAAATCTTGCTTTGCATATTACACTGATAGGCAAAATAAAGCGCCCCTCTTCGTTTTTTCAATTTCTCTCATTTACTTGGTTCAAATTAAAGTAAACACAGTGTAGTTTTTTTTTTTTCTTATTTTATTTTTATATTCTTTTTAAGTTTCACTTATGGAATACTTAAAAAAGGAGTTTTACTTAAAGAAAAATAAAATCAATTTGTGTTGAAAAAAAAACAGCGACAAAATAAAGTGCCTACTTCAAAATCGATATGTTTTCGATAAGTTTCATTG